>JAOEHX010041132.1:0-11055 GCA_025448015.1 Bolborhynchus lineola
ACCTACACTCGATCAGAGCATGCAGAGAGAACCCAACCTTGCAGCACTGGGATCAAAGGTGCGAACACCACCATCTTCCCTAGGATGTCCTGCAATTAGCAGGAGATAACATGGAGATGGTGGCTTGGCCTGAGGTCATTTTTCTCTAAGGAGAGTGACCATGAAGGTTTCTGATGTAGCAATAAGTTCCAGACATTGGGCCAGGTGCAACAAAGGAGGACTCAGTTCCTGTGGCTGGATTCTGTGTAGCACCTCTGAGGACCATATTTTTAATGGAGTGAAATGAGGCTCTTACACAATGCGCCTGAATTCAGACTGGGACTTGCAGAGATGCGTGGTCAAATGTGCATGGCTCTGCATTCAAAAAGCAGGGAAAGAGTGAGAGAGATTGAGAAATAGAGGACAGATGCAGCGGTAAGAGAGGAACAAGGGAGAAGAAAAAAAAAATAGAAAAGAAAAAAAGATGAAGATGGAAGTGTTGGAAATGCTTTTAGGAAAACAGTCTCTTGCTCCTCTCCAGTCTGTTTTGCTGTGTTTGCATTTGTGAGCACATGCCCACCTGATAGCTTCAGTTTGCTGCTACAAAGCAACTCTGGGCTAACAGTTTTGCAGGGTCCCACTGCATGGGCAGGGTGTTTTACAAATGAACGCTCTTTATGAAGTGACTTTCCGCAAAGCATCTTTGCATCAAGTCTAGCTCCTGAAGAGCAGTGTTTCCCACCAGACATAGAAAATTTAATAAGTATTCATGTTCTTGGGTTAAGAAGGGCAGGTCATGTTACGGTCATGCAGCTTGCTGGGAACCAGCCTAGTTTGAAAGCCTCAGTAAATCTCAGCCACCACAAAGTGACCTCAGGTGCCTCTGGGCTGCAGCTGGCTCCCTCACTGCTGTGTCACACAGCCTCAGCTCCCAGGCGAGCCTCCTGTCCTCCTGCCAACACTGCAACAGCAGTTCCCAAATGGCTGAACGTTCAGTTCCCAAAGCTGACAGCAGAACCCTTGGTCTTGACCTACCACCTAGCACACCCTGTCGCTGCCCCACGCTGGCTGCAGCTCCACCAAGAAAATTTATACATCCCAAGAGCAAGTCCCCACACTGGTCATACCTTCCAAACACTTACTGGAGACAAAGCAGAAGACACTGTGACTGTGTTCTCCCTGGGGGCACCAGGCTTTACTGAGTCACATGCCCACCACCACCATCTTTGAGCTGCTGCAAACCCCTTATCCAGAGCTGGAGCTGACCTGCAGTTCTGACTTAGACATGTAGTATGGGTTAGATGGTGCTTGTCCTGGGCTATTTTCAACAGCCCAATCACTATTTATTTAGGGCAAGACTCTTGTAATATCCAAGCTTGAAGCAACGCCTTTCATGCCAGCAGAGTTAGCAGTATAACCAACTCCAGAAACAGGAGCATTGGATATAGAAAGGACACTGAGTGATCAGTCTTCATGGCAAATATATTAACTGTAAGGCTTTCTATCCTCAAAAGTTAGAAACAAAAGTTAAACCTGAGGTCAACAAGGGTGAGGGAAGCAGTATTTTCTTGCCGTGCACTACCTTCTCACATCTGTGACCATCAAAGCAAAGGCTGGGGCCACTGAACTGGATTTTCAACAATTGTTCCCTTGAGACAGACAAGGAGTTGGAATGACCCCCACCTCCTTACCAGCTCACGTGGACATCTACTGCATCCATGAATTTACAATGTCTGAAAATCTCAGGAGACTCAGAGAGGTGATGTGGGGAGCAATTGCACCCATGTCAGTAACTGGGCTGGAGTACTTCTGTACTTGTCCATGCCAGCAGTGTCCCTACCTTTCCTAATGGTATAGGAAAGAAACATAATTAGCAGCATGCAGCACACTGATATGTTTCAAAATCTTTGCTGGAATACCAACACCCAGCCAAACAAACAAAGCAGAGCATGCTGCAACAAATATCTGCCCCATCTACAAATAAGAGCTCTCCTGATTTCAGTATTAGTAACCTGCAGTGAAGAATTCAGCCTGTGAACCTGCCAGGTTTATTCCAGGCAGATGCACACCAGAGCTTCTCTGCAGCAATCAAACAGACAGAGACCCATGAAAAGGCGATAGCAATGGCAAAGTTGGATAGTCCCGAAATACCAGTTTCTCCATAAATACGCAAATCAATTAAAGGTTACGAAATGCAGTAATTTTCTATGGGTGTAGCTACATGCTTCTGAATTTAATGAGCAAGTAAATGAAGTTGGGAGAGAGAAAGTAAAACACACTTTGAGCTTCTACCATTTTGTTCCTAAAAACCTATGAAACTTCACAAGCCTTAGCTCACAGCTGGTGACCCTTACAGGACCTTCCTGTTCATGTCGTCCTGCAGTTACCCCTTCTCATTATCCCCTTGAGCCTGGTGATTCTTGGGAGGAGGGAGAAGTAGAATTGCCTGTCAGGCACAGAATATAAGACACTTGGATGGGATATAGTTCAATCAATTATATAGATGGTGTGGGGAAAAGAGATAGAAAAAAATGTCAAAAAGCAAAGACCTGCAGAGAGCATTAGCATTGGAAATGCACTAAGACCAATATTGCCCCATTTTCTGTCCTTTGAAAAAAGTTTTAGCACCTTTCATTTTCCAAAGCCAGATGAGATACCTTAAACATCCAGAGAGGATTTACATCTCCTGCAGGAGGAATACTCTAACCCTACAAATGACCGGCATCTGTGTACCCTCCTCTATCTCAAAAAGCTAAAGAGTTTCCCAGATGAACTTCAGGTGAACCTTTCATAATGCATTAGCTTTGCTTCTTAGCTTATGACTTGATCTCCCCTGTATCCTGTGTTTAAACAATTCTCTGGTGCTTTTGGGGCAAATATTCACATACACCTATGAGTCTTTCAGTTTGTTTCTCTTGCTTCCTTTACACAGTGAAAATTCAGAGCCATGACTGAGAACTTTGCCCTCATTTCATTCTCTTTCTCCTCTCCATCCTTTGCAGAAGGCCATGTTTTATGAAGAAGTGATATGTGAGTCATTCTACTGGCTTCCTAAGGCAGGGGGAACAATGAGGACTAGACCATGCACATGTAATAAAAGGCTTTCTGAATCATTCTGCAACAATTTCTTGGCATTGCACTTGGGAGATGAGATACACCTCCAGATTTCTCCACTCCTCGAAATAGAAGGTACTGCCACTTGGGCACATTTAGTAATAGAAAAAGTAGGGATAGTGCTGCTGTGCCACTAGAGCTGGCCATAAAGTTTTTGTATCTTAGTTCTAGGTGCACAGTCCCATATTTGTTTGCAATTTGCATCTTGCAAACCCACTCCTGGGACCACATTTGTCATGCTACGTGCTTTAGTCCTAAACGTTCGAGCCATGGTTGAGGGCTCTGTTCCAGATTCAGGAATTGATGCTTTTACATGTGATCAGATATCCGACATTCCTCCCAGGAGAGGGCAGCAGCTGTTGCTCAGCCGAAGGCCCAGAACAACTAAAATCACTGCCTTCCAGTCACCGGCAGCTTCAATAGTCGAAATAAGAGATGTCTGCTGTGCTAGGATGCAGACAGAAGCACGTTTCCATTGAAGAGCAGAGACGGAAAGCAAATACTTCACTTCTGACTGAAATATTTTGGTTAACCAAAAAGAGATGGCTTAAAAGAATACAAAAGATCAAATTCTACATGTAAACCAAAGTGAGAAGAAAATTGTTGGATTAAATGTTCTTTTAGCCAACCACTGGCAACTTTAGCCCCTTATCTATTACAAGGTTATTAATTTTACAGACTTAAAAATAAACAAAACAATTCAATAGAATTGAATGTCGCAAACTAGAGAATCTACAGATTTTCGTTAAGAATCAGAGGAAAATATTCTGCCTAGGTTTTCAATCATTAAAAGTATCTGGCTTCCAGCACTAGTATATCTGAACAGGGTGTTCAGCTAACAGATGCATCAGCAGGATTAATATTGACAGTATTCAGTTCCTGGAATCATTTATGTTTCACTTCAGTTACAGTAGAGAGATTGTGAGTGTAATTGCCAACACAAAACCAGAGCTCAGTAGTATTGTGCTCTCCCAAACCAGATCTCAGCTTTGTGCATTGGATTCCTCCTGAGGTCATCTTACTGCTGCACAACCATGCTGTTCTCAACATAATGGGGCAAGAAAAATTCATATTACCTCTAATGGAGAACCACTCCACAACCCTTATTTTAAATTTGCATTACACAGAAATCTTTAAAAAGAAGGTGTTGTTAGGCCAGAGGAGCTGGCTCAGCAACATGCTTCTTCGGTAATAATATCTTTCACATTCTGTAACTTCTGAAATATAGGTATGACATAAACCCTGTGGAGGCTCATATCACCAAGATACCGCTAACTCAAGCTCTGCAGCTCTTCTTATTGGGTGTGGAGGGAAAGCACTGCAGCCAACCACCCTCTCATAGTGAGCAAAGATGCTTGGATACTGTGCTCTGGAGTCACGTTCTGCCTCCAGTGGTAACCCTAGAAAGATTATCGTTTCAGTCTGCTCATTAGATAATTTACAAAAATATCCTATGCTGTGATCCCAGCACAAAGGGCACACAAAAGCATAGGTGGTGCTCTGCCTTCCCTAGGGAGGATGCTAAGATAAAAGCAAAGTGCAGGTCAATGCTGTTAAGCATAGTACGACAGCATTTGGCTTTCTGGATAGGGGTCCTAGTGTTTGCAGAACATCTATTGTCACCCTGGGAGACTTGAGCTAAGCTCTCTGCTTTGAGACAGGCTTCTTTTCAATCCAGGGGCATGTATATTGGTTTTGTGATAGAGTGTAAAGTTTTGAGGAAAAATACCTTCAAGATATATTTTCAGCTACTGTGATGACACACATCATGCAAGGGTGCCAGAAAAGTAGATTATCTACTTCCTGTCCCCCTCCCACACTGGTCAAGACACAAAGCTTTGGTTCATGATGAAGTTTCCATTTCCTTATGAGCTATTGCACATCGTCTGACACGGTGCAAGTGATTATGTCCTGGCCTTTGCCTGCAGCAAATGAAACTTGGCTCTCTTTCCTCACATGTTAAATGTAATTCACTGCAAACTAGGTGCTGTTATCATACAGCAATGGATATAGTTGAGCTACTGTAATGTGAACAGTACCTATGCCCTTCCTGGCACAAAGGCAGGCTTGACCTCACAGAACACATAAGGACATACTAGCTGACTACAAGCTGGCCAGTTGAAGTCAATAAAACTGTTTTTGTGGACACATGTTTTGCTGGAATTTTGTCCCTGTGTAAAGGGCATGAACACGAAAGGTGCTAGAACCTGCATTTCATTTGGCCATATAAGCTTTATGAAAAGATACCACCTGGTGATCAATTAAGCAGGAGGCACAAGCCTTATGTACTGTACAGTTTGTGAATAAGTTCAGATTATGGAGGCAGCGTAATTTATTCTTTTATTTCTCTTTTCTTTCTCTTCTCTAATTCCCATTTATATTAGGTAAAGAGGTGAACTGGCTGAAAAATATTTCTTGATTTCCTAGGGAGCTACTGCTTTCCACAGTAAGTTTTCATTTAATTTCTTGAATGAAAACTCTGTAAAATGTTGTGACTTGTAAAATAGGGTGCATTTGGGGGGGAAAAAAAAAACAAATCAAAAAACCAAATAAACAAACCCCAAACCAAACAAAAAAAAAAAAAAATAAAAACCAACAGTGAACACTATGGGAAAAATAATGCTTGAAAAGAGCAAAGATCACTGCACAGCTTTGGGAAGGAAAGGTCCTGAAAATCCAGATAGGAATTAGCTTCAGATTTGCTGACAACTGCTTGTATATTGAGAGTCCTTGTAAGTTATATACCTGTGACTTTCTGTGACTCAATCATGGGATTGTGTGCCTAATGTCTAAAACTCAGCACTGTGAACCAGGCTCATGAGCCATTGTTAACCCCAGCTGAGCCAATCCCTCATGATTTTGATCAAAGAAATGCAATCCTGCAAAGCATAAGCAAGACTACATGGAAAACCAAATGCGAACAAGCAGGACAGAATATCAAGTTGTAATTCCCCAGAGACATTAAACTCACAAACTCTATCTTTTTGTTCACAAAATATTCTAGCTACAGGTTAAAATATGGACTAAATAGTATCTCAGAATTGGGCTGTCTTCCAGATTGCATCTTATGTTTCCAAAGAGTCTGACTGACAAACCCCAGTATTGCAGAACAAGAAATGTTGGTGCCTCGGGGTGCTCCTGTGAAGCCTTAGATGCTTAAATACCTGCATCTGTGGTCTTGAATAAATGTTAAATTTCATGGAACAGTTTTGCTTCAAGAGCATTTACTTCATGTACAATGAGAATATTTTTCCTTACCAAAAAAAAAAAAAAAAAATAAAGAAAATTGTACATATGTGTTTTCTTTCTATTTTGGAAGGTCCTTGGAAGAAGACAAGGAAGGTCATGAACACTTCACCCTGCAAATGCTTGTGTGGGCATCATGAAAAGATGAGATCCAGCTAGCTGGAGAGCGGAAACTTCTTCAGGCAAGTGACTGATGAGACAGGCACTCCTTGCAGTAGTGATGACTACTGCATAGTCAGAACAATCATTGTGGGGAACAATGTCTGAATAACCTGCAGGGTGGATACATGGCCAACAAACTTAGGGTGAATAATTTCATGCAAACAAATCTGTAAAACTGTCTCCTTGCGCAACATGAGCTCATACTTAAGGGCAAAATTTGGTGAAATATTTTTTCTGTTGAGATGAGAAGCGATAGTTGCACTGGATTTCAGAAGTAAAAGGAAATTGTAATAGTCACTTTGCTATTCAATGGCCCCCTTTTCCTCTGCTGAGACCCAATCTAACATGCCTCAACCTCAGCCCAGTTCTGATTGCTGTTGGGATTGGAAGCAACATGGTCTGCCAGGTAAGAGTCATATTCCAGGGGCACAATGACAGCAGCAGGGCCTGAGAATATTGACTGACATGGGTGCAGGTGACTACCTTGGTGTCACATCAGGAGAAAGCACACTTCAAATAGCTCAGGTAATGCATGGAGAATTCCTCCCAAATAGACCCAGGCATCTGTGAGCTCCATGGAAATTTTGGACCTTCTCTCAAAGATCACAAATCATCTTTGTCTTGGAAAGGATCAAATCAAAATCACTTACACAATGCAAACTTGCTAGCCAGATTTAGGTAATTAGCTGTTACAGAAACTTGGACTATGCTAGGCAGTAAATAAGTAGAGGAAAAAAAAGTAACTGCTTATGAACCCAGCTAAGGTGCAAGAGAAGAAATGGCTGGCCACAGGCAGCCAACAGAAATAAGAGCCAGAATGCAAAGAATTCGGCATGAAGAAGTGAAAGTCTTCAATGCTTTTAAAGCAAAATGTGCAAGCAGGAGGAAGGATCTCCTCCCTTCCCTCTTTTGTCCCATCAGATTAAGAAAGAGGACATGGATGTGCAAAAGAGACTTCTACAATCTCCCCTCCAGAAGAGCAGGTAGGTAGCGGCAGCTTTGAGTTCTGTGCTTGGGGCAACTGCTCCTCTGATCTCTAGTGATGCCCATTTCCCACCTGTCTGACTCTGGAACTATAGAAGACCACACCATTTTTTCCCTCCTTGTCACATACTCTGTACACTCTTGAAAGGCAGACATTACCTCTTTCCTGTGATGGGATACTAGTTGCAAATTTCTCTAAAACTGCTTGCAAGCAGTTATTAGCTTGATTTCTCCCCCAGTATGAAAAGAATTCACCATCACCTTAGAAAAAGTAGCCATCTTCTAGTCCAAAATAAATAAAAATATAGCCTTTGAAAAACAAAATTGTACAGAAAGACAAGAAAGTTCATTAAAAAAATCCCCCTCTGATGTGTGTCAAAAGATATACAAATGGAAGTTACCACCTGCTCACAAGCAGCAAGAAGGAGAGAAAGTACATAGTGTCTCCAGTGGGTGAATGCATACTAGCCCAGCTGCATGCTGTCTTCCAGCAAAACTGGCCACTACCTGAAAGGAGATCTATGGACTTTATGTAAACATATGTAAACCTGCAGAGCAAGGGTAGTGGCATGTATTAGGGACATCATAGCTGGCTCTCTGCCACAGTGAAGGCTCCCAGCATTACAAACCACGGTACTCTTGACTGGGTAGCTTGGAAGGCATGCAGATGAGCTCTCATTGCATCTTCAGAGAAGCACAGAGGTTGATGAGCTGCAATTTCACATGCAGGGAAAATGTCTTAATCCTACCTCTTAATAGCAGGAAAACACATTGTCTTGCCACTGAGGGACATCTGGAAGAGTAATGCAGCAGGAGACACCAGTCTCATGCTTTTCTGGCAGCTCTGCACTAAACCAATCAGTGCAGTTTCTTGCTGATCAGTTTCCCAGGCCCTTTACTGAGCTTGTCAAAAACCTCAAGCCCACAAGCAAGTATAAATTGTGAGGGTGGCAGGCCTCTGAGGGTCAGCAAGCCTATTAACATCCCCAGGGACTGTAAGTGCCTTCACTAGCTTTTTTGCCAAGGCTGCTTTTGCAAAGGGTCATCTAGAGAGCAAAGGGAATGACAACATAGTATGAAAGATGAGAGGGAAGGAGAGGAGGGTATGCAGAGGTGCTTGGGCACTGCTGCCATCCATCAGTCAAGTCAAGCAGCTGCCAGACCCCTGAGTGTAAAGAGAAAGGGATTTGGGTAGCCTATTTGCTTTGCTTTCACCACAGTTCCTACACAGGCTTAGTCCTGTATTGCCATGTACCTTCATCCCTATGAGTTTATGCAGTACCCATTCCTACAGGATGCAGCCATTCCCCTCCTTATGGTGTCTGATTTAGGTCACTTACTATGGCAATGCAGCTACAAAACAAAACCTCTGAGCCTGAGTGGCAGGGCCTGAGGGCACAGGAATTGGCATGCCCAGGAGGAGAAAACTCTTTCGGCCTGCAGAAGCCCTGACCTGAGCTGGCCAGTTCCCATAGGACTCCAAGGCTCCAAATTCACCCTCAAAACATGAATGCAGCCCTGGTACCCTTGACATGTAGGTAAGTTCAGTGCAGAAAACCGCACAAAGCTGTCCCATATACCCAAACTTGTTAGGGCAAGGCTCGCAGTCAGTCTAGGCAGATTTGGAGTTCACCAAACTCTTATTTGTGCAGAAAGCCCACATAGATGACCTTTACAATCCTACATCATGTATGAGGACCTCCTCTACCACACAGACACATACATAAACTCTTCACATAGATACTGGCCTGAATTTACTTTCTTTATTCACATAAAAACACAGGGCTCCCCATTTTCATGCTTTAAGTAGTGATGGGTGCACAGCATTGGCACAACTGTCTTTACCATCTCTAGCTTCCACATGAAAGAAACACTAGAAACTCTGTAGGGCACTGGGGCACCTTGCTGGGGCCAGAAGAGAGCAGGATTTTTTTGTAAGATTGTATATTTTTCAGAATATTAACATTCTTCACCAAATGTAACACAAAAAACAACTTTCACAAAACTTTCCTTGGGTTGGGCAAGTTTCTATCCTCCAGAGTGGGATTTCTGATAACTAAAGGAGGGAGAGTATTAGGCAAAAAGCAAGCAGGCTCCTGCTGCACAATGACAGCATGATCGTGTGCAACACTGGAAACCCAGTCAGGTCATTAAAAGCTTACATGAGTGGAAGAGGTGACTGAATACATTCATGGAATTTGCAGCTATTAAGTACTAAGAAAGTATCATGATGGTTTGGGAAAACACCTGGGGCAAGCAGCACTACTTCACCTGTTTTCAGACATATTCCAAGCCATAAAAGGATACAAGCAGAGAAAGGGTTTGGGCTACATAAATCCTTAGCTAGTGTGGATGTTTCTTAGTGGCTCTGTGGCCTCCTGGAGCTTCACTTCCATATAAATGCCTAAATTTTCTTTGGATTAAAATGCACAGATTGGGTGTTATAGTTCACTGGTCAGGGCTGGCAGATGGTATGGAAATCTTAAACACAAGTTCCCTTATTCTCTCTTGGGTTTCAGCATGTGGAAGCTTCAGCTGTCATTGCAGTTAGAGACCAAATGACACAATCTTGAGAGCTCCCCAAAAATTCAATTCCTTTCCAGCAGCTCCAATTCTATGAAAAGCTGAATTTGCAGAAGGTATTACAATATTATAAGCTGATGATATCACCCAAGACACTGGCAAATGGCTCAAAGGTCCCAAGCTCTGCTTGCTGGTAACCATGGCACTGCAAATTCTGTTTGCTAAATACTCACCCTTGAAAGGGAAAGCAAAGGTGAGAAGCCCACAGAAGGCAGGCTATGGTGGATGTTGCTAAGCCACTGAGCAATAACATGTTGTGTGTTTCATGAGTGTGATGGCATCAGTCAAACAGGCATGTGACTCAGCTCTACCAACACTGAATTGAACATTGTAAAGTGCATGGCTAAATTTCATTTCTACCTCTTCTCATCTGTAGGGGATACCAGAAGAAGAAAATAAAATCCCAGCAAGAAAACCTTTTCAATTTAGGGCTGTTCACAGAAACATCAAAACATCAAACTGCCAACAAGGCTAATTTTGAAAATGCTGGATATATTTCTGATGCAAAATAGCCAGGCTTTTTGGGGTTCATTCCTCAATACTTAGTATGAGTACAATTAAGTTTCCGGTCACTAGAAACATCACTATTAACCATCCCAAGCTTTGGAGATGAGGCTGGTGTTGGACGTGAGTGAGTAGCAAGCTGGGTACTGAACCCTTGGTGTCTTAGGAGCCCAACTTCCACTAATGTCACACTGAGAAAAAAAGAGCTTTGATATTTCTTAATAAAAGTCATCACAGAGATGTTAGTGTTCATGGAATAACCAACTACAAGTGGCCCAGCGAGGATATGCCAATACTGGAACATGTCCAACATCATGGTAGCTGGTTCAGTCTCCCTAAAACTCTGCACTGCTCAATGATGACTGTCCTTTGGCCAAAGAAAACATGCCCTTGAAAAAGTTACCTGTCTGTACTACAGATTAAACATCATTCAGGGAAAGAGGGGAAAGGAAAGCAAGCAGCCACAAAGTATTTCAGAGTAGG
>JAOEHX010041133.1:0-34863 GCA_025448015.1 Bolborhynchus lineola
GATGCTGGGGAGGGACTCTTCATTAGGGACTGTAGTGATAGGACAAGGAGTAATGGGTTCAAACTTAAACAGGGGAGTTTTAGATTGGATATAAGGAAGAAATTCTTTACTGTAAGGGTGGTGAGGCACTAGAATGGGCTGCCCAGGGAAGCTGTGAATGCTCCATCGCTGGTGGTGTTCAAGGCCAGGTTGGATATAGCCTGATATGGTTTAGTGGGAGGTGTCCCTGCCCATGGCAGAGCGGTTGGAACTAGATGATCTTAAGGTCCTTTCCAACCCTAACTATTCTATGATTCTATGATTCTACGATTCTACAATACAGCCAAGTTTCTCCCATTTTCAAACAGCATATTATTTGACATCTCAGAATTTCCAAATGGGAATTGTGTCTTAGACTAATATTGTTTAATACATGAAAGGCCCTGTGCATCATCCTGATTTCAAGAAAAGAAATTGAACTGGGAGGGACTATTCAAAGAAGCAAATATCTGTCAGCATAAGCAGATGCTATACACTTGGCTCCCTATGAAATTGGTTACACAATGTAAGATGCAGATGAATATATGAATTTTGATTACAGATGAGGTGTTCTATGCAAGTGAGTGACTTCAGGCCAATTTTTTAACAGATGAAACAAGGTCAGACACTGAAAGATATTTAGGCAGTAAAAGCTGCAGACTAATTTGTCATAAAACTTTCAATAGGTATCTAGCATTAAAGTATTTTGGATTTACATGCTAGAAGTTTTTGAAAATTTTAGTAGGCGCTTTTCTGCACTTTTAGTGGCAAAATTTCTTTTTAATCTGTCTCTTTAACATCAATCCACAACATTCAACCAGACTGCTGAGAAACAGATGTAATAGACTTTCTTCCCAGAACACTAATAAGCAATTGTGAATATAATTAAGAATATTTATAAAATGGGAATTTAGTTCACACTTTGTTTGCCTCCAACCCTTTTTATACATATATTATACAGACGTCTCCCTTTAAAGTGCTGCAGGGAATTTACTTTAATGTAAATCTATATTTTTCCATCAAATCTTTTCCCTATACTGAAAACATAGCAGCTACACTTGAATATAGTGCAGCTATTTATTATTTGTGTTGATGTGGTAGAGGATGCTCCTTGCTCAGAGCATAATTGCTGCAATTCTCAGGAGTAACATCCTTCCCCAAAGGTTTTCTACCAGAACAACAGCTAATTCCCACAAATGTTGAGGTACCAAAACAGCCTTCAGTCAACCTTCTCTCATAAGGAAAATACAAACTTTTAATGCATCTAGAATTACATTAATTCAGGGACTGAATCTGTGATCATGGGATGCTTAGGGTAGATCCCCTTGATTGCTACTCATTATCAGTAGTAAAAAAAGACTGGCTTTGTTTATCTTTGCCAATTTAAGTTATCATACTGGATGGATGTGAGAAGAGAGGATGCTTCCTTCGTAACAGCATTTCAAACTTTTTGTGGTTTGGACAGTTTAGACTAAAACTTCTATCTGGCAATACCTTTACAAGTAATTGAGCTCCAGATGCATTAGTGTGGAGATGTTATAAATTCGTTTACTTGATTTCATCATTAATGTCAACAGGGATTGAGCGTTTCTTAGATATGAGAATATTACTGGGTAATTAAGCAATATTATAGCAGAATTTTAAGGGAAAGCAAAAATTTCACTCTTCAAACCCACCTGGGTGGGGCACTGCCACAGTATTCTTTCAAAGTCTTTCTCATCTTTTTAACTATCAACACCTCTATGAAGGGCAAACAGTTCAGACTGTTAGCCTCAGTTTTGGGAAAGCTTTTCCACACACTTCCTCTGCTACCTCAAGCAGATCAGTCTCTCAAAGTTTCAGATCTCCAGCTGTTAACTGGGAATTATAGTGATTTACTTCCTCATAAGAGTGTTGTGAAGGTCATCTGTTACAGGCTGTAATGTGTCCAGAAACTGTGACCACAGCATACACAAATACCTATGACACAACAACCATAAGGCAACAGGTATAAACTGTGTCACAAAATGAAGCTTCTGGAAAGCCAGTACTGCTGTGCAAGAAAGGACTCAGAATGGTGGTACTCTACACCATCAAGTTCAAAGAGTACAGAAAGAACAAAGGAAAGTAAAGCTATTTACAAAGGTGATTTAATTCACTGAAAGTTAACTGTTCTTCCATTTATGACTCTTCAAAAGTTCTAACTGTACTTAAAAAAAAAGACAAAAAAAAAAAAAAAAGACACAAGTGCAAATTGTATTACCACACAACACATACAGGCTGAGGATAGGTCTTTTTCTAGTATTGTTCTCCATAAAGCATTTCACAGATCCATCTTTCAAATACACATTTTATGCACCTGTTTACATGAAAATCACCATAAAGAGTATCAGGAGAGGAGAACAAAGGGTTCTTCAGGAACACCTCATCATTAACCAGAATGCAGGAGAATGGCACAGACAAAATTATATTAGGAATGGCTCACTTCCTTTGTCAAGTGTGTTTGGCGGTTGAAGAGGTCCTCAATCCACTGCCTCTGCTTCCCTCCTCACAACAGAAAAGCTGTGTGCATGGCAGAAAGGCCAGGGTGGTTATTTGGGTTGGTTTTGTTTGTTCGTTTGCTTGGCCCCACCTAATAATTAGTTCAACCTAAACAAAAAAATTTGTTCCCCTGAATATTTACTGGAAGAAAATGGGATTGTGTCTGCATGTCTATCTCCTTCTGCAGCCTGCAGATACACAGGCTTATATATTAAAAGACAGCTATGAGTTTCAGTCCCTGATCCAATAAATGTTTATGTACAACACTCTATAGCAGTGGCAACATGAGAGGTTTTGATCAACTCACACTCCCAGCTTAAAAATACTCTTGGAATCTGATTAATGTGGGTTTAGATCCTCTTAAGTAGAAGACACAAATCTTCCAGATCTCAGCTGAATACTTTAAACATCAGCCTGAAGGGTGAACGACATGTCTTCCATGGTCATTTTGTGAAGACTGTATAATTTTTTCCTATTTAACTACCCATTATTGGCTTCATATTGTGCTTTGCTTTTTTGTGAGGTTTTTTTGGAGGGCAAAAAAGCCAGGGAAAATATCTTTCTGTCTCTTCCTAAGTTAAGGTGCAGTTTCTATATTCCTTTGAGATGAAGGACTGCAGGTACTACAGGCTCCTCCTTGACCCACATAAGTGTGTGTGTATGTTTGTTTCTTGTGCATGTTCTCATCTGTGCTTTGGAATCACAATTTTGCCCAGAAGATTTTAAGGTTATTTTTCAACTACAGCCTTAGCAGCAGACTGCAGTAACTGGGGAATAAAGAATTCAGGTCCTCATCCCTACATCTTGTATGTTTTGACATCTGCATAAGTGAGTTAATTTTCAAAAACATTGATCCTTCATGGCTCTAATTGCTTTCAGCACCTTAAAAAAATAGTATACACAATACACTAAAAACCTGTGAGCAAAAATACTCATTTTGCCTCGCATTCAGCTTTCAGACTATCAGAAAATAGAAGTAAGTGTACAGAAGATAATTTAGGAAGTCTGAAGGCTTTTCAATAGAACATTTTATCTAATGAATAAAATAGTGAACATAAATACATAAATCTTCAGAAGAATAAGTAACCCTAATAAACATGGGGATTTTAAATGTGAAGTAATGACAGTTACATAAATACAGTCTACTGGCAGGAAGATGCTACAGTAACGGGAGTTAAAATCCCATTATTAATTTAAACAATTGCTACATATCAATTGAATAAATCTTATTAAAAAAAAAATTGGAGGGTAAAAGAAAATTTTCAGATTTTCCATCTTTTTAATGGAATCATATTTACAATTGTCTGCTATGCTGTGAAGTAGTTACCAATAAATTCAATTTTAAACATTAGAAGATGGTGTGCTACCAGGGGATAACAGTTCATAATAATAAATATTGTTATGTTTTATACCCCCCCCTTATATGGAACAGCAGTCAATACACATTTAAGGCAAACCACTGAGGTATGGCTGATAACTAACAGGTTGCATCCACTTTCCTGTGTCTGCTTTTCCCTTTTGGTGGTGAAACCAGACGATAACATTCAAAAATCACTTTAGGCCTAAAAGACTTGAACAGATCCTTTTCTCTTCAAGTCAGCTCATAGGTTTAAACTTGCCAAAAATAATCTGCTAGTCTTCCCAGACTTTGGAAAATGGGGATTACCTATGTAATATCTTCCCCTCTACTGCTTTTTCGCAGTATCTCTTGCTTTGTTTCAAATCACACTAATGAAGTACATGTGACTGAGGTGAAGCTCATATATTCTTCACAAGATCTAGTAAGTTCAATGTCTTCTCATATATAACAGGGAGCTTTTCCCTATCAGCTTCTTATTTCACTGAAACAGCCCATGGTCCTGAAGGAACTAAGTACCAAACTTATTTGAACTCTATTAACTAACTTTGCCATTTCACTCACTGTGTCTGCCCCAAAGCACTTGGCACTTACTGACTCCAAATTATAGCTTCTATTTGTTAGCCACGCTATCAAAACAGCATTAGCAAAATTGCTGGAAAACCCAAAGTCTCTGAATATTTCATTTCTATCAAGTTTGAAAATAACTTTGGTTATCCAAGCAGTTTTTAAAAAATAAATCAAAAGCTTATTAAAACCATAATTAATCTTTTCTGATTTATTTTATTTTTCATACTTCAGAGGTATAACATTAGTTGTATATACAAGTAATAATAACTTACCAAAATCCACAAGCTTGACTCCTCCTTCAGTGGTCAAAAGGATATTATTTCCCTTAATATCACGGTGGATAGTTTTGTTTTCATGCAAATGCTGAAGTCCCTGAAAGATGAGATGTAAACACGAACTTTCTACTAAAACTTCTCTATACTACAAAACAGAAACAAAAAAGTAGCAGAAAAGTATGGAAAACCATAAAGCAGATTTTTTTTTTTTTTAATCCAAAACCACAGAGATGTCATTCTTACTGGAAAAAAAAACCCAAACACTTAGCACACCATAAAGAATAGATATTTTTTAATTAGCCCACTTTGTATCATGTAGAAATTTCAAGATGAAAGCGGGAAAACAGCATGATAAATCTACATTCTATATGATACCTTTAGAGTATAAACTCAAAGAAAACTGCCAAGGCCTAAATTCCACTGCAGAATATCAAATTCTGATTAAAATAAAATGAAAAATAATGACATTTGATCCTGATCAGAGAAAAAAAAAAAAAAAAGTAAAGTATTCTTGTAGTAGTGTTTGAATTCACTCTATCTGTTGATCATTTTGCTATAATAATGTTTCAGATACAGACATAAAAAAATGAACAGTATTTGGGGCATATTTCTGCTATTTCTCAAAAGCAAAGCAATTCTGATGCAGAACTGTGTTTACCGAGGAAATTAAACAGTGGCCAGAAATAAATTTTCATTCTCTTAATAATGAAACAGACTAATTCTTCTTTACCTCGGTTGTTCAAAAAGAACCATCTGAATTACACATCACATTAATTTCATTAAACACTGCCATAATACAAGATAGTGAGCCGTGTCAGTGAAGACATGATCTTCATTCATTTAGAGAAAAAAATATGAGCTGAGTACTGACAGTCCTTTCACTAAGAGCTTATCTTACCATCAGAGCTTCATGTAAAATGTAAGCAATTATAAGTTCATTCATCCTTTCGCCTCTCTTCAGAAATCCTTTCACAAGATCAGTCACGGATCCTCCATTGCACAGCTATAAAACATGAGGGAAATACAAGAAGGGATTAAGAATGTTGGAGTAGCCACCTGGTTTTAGTTTTCAGTGGGGTTTGTATTTGTAGTCAAATGAGCTCCTGTTAAAATGGCAAAGCACAAACTGTCCTCATGTCTACCATTTGTACAAACCACATACACAGCAACTTCTGCCATTTTTCCCACTGTTTTCTGCACTTAATTATTCTTGCCCAAATACGGCATTCTGTATCTCTGTTTTCCTATATACACAATTGCTTTTCACTGAAACAGAAGTAGCTTACAGTGCAACAATTTTGCTTCAAAGGCATGTTCTGTGGGGCATGCCAGTTGCTTCTTCTACCCTCATGTGCAACTAACCAGCAATGCATCGATGACTACTGCATTGATTCTCAGGTACAAAAACCACATACAACATAAAATGGATTTAAAGACAGGCAGCGGAAAAATTCTCCCAATAGGAAAATGCTCCAAGGGGAAAGACTCCCTCTGTGCCAAGCAGCACTTAATTCCTAGTGTAGAAGCATGTTATACACAAAGGATGGGCATCATGGAAGACGATGAAAGCACCATGGAAAGGTAAGTCTCAACTCCCACTGAAACAAGGTGGGCCAGGGGTGTAAGACTAATTATAGCCACTGTAGCATCAATCATGTCCGCTTCTTGTTCTAGATGCAGAGCCACAGTCTACTCTGGATAATAGTTTCTCCTGTCCAGGGTCCAGTTAGACTCCCATGTCCTGTCCCATCTACACAGCAAGCAGAGGTTTGGCCTTGCGCCTTAAAAAGATCAGTGCACCCACATCACCAGCAGATTAGTTTAGACCTGCAATATTTCATATGCTCATTTTTATCACTTACAGCTTTTCCACAGGAAGAAGTAACAGTGTAGCTTTAGCAGCTAACTCTGCAGCAGTTACAAACCCGCAAAGAAGAAAATGGTACTTAAGTCCTTAAACTGTCTGTAATGCAACTAATACTCATTGACTGTACCTCTGTAAACAACACTCATTGACATTACCTCTGAAAAGGAGCAGCTGCTTCCAATAGAACAGTGAAATAAATTGTAAGTTTAATATTATATCATCCAGTGGCTTTTTGAATGACAGTAAATACGTACAACATTTTACCAAGGCAGCACAAAACAGTAATTCCTTTATGTATTTTGAAGTCTATTCAGATTAAGGGCATAATTTATCAATAAAACCTTTCAACCCACAGAATTCAAGGCATCAGATTCTCCTTGTATGATGTTTTTAATCTGTTCTTCTATACCTCTACATTTTTGCTGCGCTGCAATTACAGAAAGACTTGCATCTTACTGAAACAGCATTTCATAGCCCTTTGTACCCAAACATTACAATAACTTTCTGACTACCTTTGGAACTCCTGGGTTGTATTGAACTTGCTGCACATGAATGCCCCCACAAAAACTATTTAATACTAAGTCTTGTTGAAAGATGTGTTCTGCATGAGCTCAATGAAGGCACTGGCCTGATAGACCTGAGATCTACAACAGCAATCTTAGAACTCTCTTAATCTCATCCTTACTTCAGTGGGACAACATGCACGCTCAGAGAAGGAAGAACTCGCATGCTTAAATAATGAGATTAAGCACTTTGCTGGATCAGGGTCAGATTCCCAAGCAGGATTTAATTTACTGTCTTTAGCCATGCTGGTCTGCCTTCTCCATTGACTTTTTCTAGTTACTATTTTTTTTTTCCACAATGACATAATCCTCCCTGGGTCTCTATTGTTTTAACTTTGTGACATCAGTGACATGTTTAACCACACCAATGGATGATGACAATTCTAGTTAATCTAATTTATTTGCATAATTTGACAAACCACTTGTGAAATAAATTACATATATGATATTCTTTAAACTATTTTTCTTCATTATCTAGTTTTAAATTGCGCTTCTTATAGGTGGATATTCTTCTGTTTTCTTTACAGAGCTGGATATCTGCTAGTCTTTCTGTTCAAGGTAAATAAAACTAACCCAGAAAGGAATATATTCTTTTTCTAGGTAGGAGAAGGAAGAAACTGTAGCCCAGAAATTGCCTTCTTCAATGTTTAGGCATTAAAGCCAAGACTGAACTTATCTGCCTGGGTCAGCAATGTTGTTTTGTTTTTTTCTTAAACATGTCGCTTTAAATAATTTTTCTGCCCCTCTTATAAGATACAAATCTCTATTAGGAGATAAATATCAGTATGGTAAGAGAAAACAACTAAAATATGAGGTTATTTTTCTACAGGCTAAACAAGTCCTCATGGGTAAAATGTTGCATCTGCTTTCATTTCCTGTTTCTACTGTCTATTTTTTTGCAGATGAAGCTGCCACATATCCCTATAGCTATGCACTTAACCGAAGTTCAAATGGTGATTCTTTCTTCTGACTCTGGCTATCAAATTGCATGTGTGTTCAATGCAAGCCTCTCATAAACACCTCAAAAAGTCCCTCTCCTAACAGGAGGAAAAAAAAAAAAAAAAAGACGATACTCCTGCCTGATGCAGTACTGGACCATATTTGCTTGGGAATCTGAGTAGACAGGGCAATACATTATTCTTGGGGATGCTGACTAGGATCAAGTTCATGGCTTAAGAACTTCAAGGGGGAAAAAATCCCTAAACCATAAAAAGATAAAAACCAACAAAAAACATCCCCAAATTTCTTCTTGAACAGACTATCTGCAAGTTGGTGTTATCTCCATCCCTGGAGATAATTCACAACTTGCATGCAGTCCTCCAACAGGTTATAGGGCAAACATTTAGCAGCACTGCCAGAATGGAAGTTTCCTGGTGTGTTGTTAAATATTGCAGCTTATAATTATGCTTCTTAGTAGCATGCTGCTTCTTAGTATCCTGCTGTCCACAGTAAAAAGATGTGTAGTCTCTTACCAAAGTTGCTGTGTTGGAGTTAAGCCAAATGTAATGTTTGGATGACAAATCATGAAAGCAACAGAGATGGTTTTAAAAAAGATCCCTCCGGTGAAGCATCTAGAGAAGAGAGATGCTGGTAGCTGTTATTTTGTTGCAAGCACTGTGAACTCACATGGCTAAACAGATAATCAGTCTGTGTCATAAGTCCACATCATTTGGTAAAAGCCCCTCAGAATACTTTGATGAAGGGCACTATAAACAGACAACAAGAACCTGCAACACAGACATAGAAGCTATGTGTCTATCTGAGCTGTGTGCCACAGGGCTGCTTCCTAAAGGTCAAAATAACTCACCAAATCTAATGTCTTTCAACCTGTCATGAGACATGGGCTCTTCTGTGAAGAGAGGATTCATTCTATTTCCCTCTCCCACACTCAAAACACACATGCACACATTCTCTATTACATGCACAGACGCATTTCCTGTAGCTTGTATCAGTTTTACAATACCTATTTTAAGTAGCTAGTAATTCCAGGAGAATGCTTACTATTTTAAGTAGCTAGCAATTCCAGGTGTATGGAGGAAGTGCTGGTGGCATCTTAGTAGTAGTAGTAGTAGATGTAAACTGAAAGTACTTTCTCAGTTTGGTTCTCAGCTACCACATACTCAGGTATGTGAAGTGTATGCAAAACCAAAGCCCTTCACTCTGAACTGATTTTGGGAAGTCTCTAAAGGCTGCATTTTCCCAGCAAAGGATAGAAATCCTCTTTTAAGCTCTTTAAATAAACTTTATTTAAAAAGAGAGACTTTTGTAAATGTCCAGCCTGTCAGATATGGAAAGGGAAGATATTAGTGATCCTCCCACAAGGATGCTATTTAGAAATGTCATCGTGATAACTTTGTATATGAGCAATTTTCATCAACTTAATCTTGGCCACTTTTTCTATCTTTCCCTTGTGATTTACAGGTATTCTAGTTACCAGCAATATTTTCAGTGCCTGCAATGATAGAATTCAAATATTACCTGCAAACACAAGCAGCTACAAGGGCAGTAAACTAACTCTGCAGGCTACCTCAAAAGGGGTGGCGAAGGTAGATGCTTCCCAGAGGCACACAGCAAAG
This sequence comes from Bolborhynchus lineola, assembly GCA_025448015.1. NCBI lineage: Eukaryota > Metazoa > Chordata > Aves > Psittaciformes > Psittacidae > Bolborhynchus > Bolborhynchus lineola. Next base: position 9,747 of record JAOEHX010041133.1, read on the forward strand.
GATGAGAGGTAACAATCCCCAAATGCGAGATAGTAGATTCCTACTGAACATAAAGGAAAAGCTTCCCCAACAAAAGTAGTTAAGCACTGGAACAGATTAACTAGCAATTCTGTATTATCTCCATCCTTATAGATAGTTCACAACTTGCATGGCAGAGTGTAAACCTGTAACACTGGAGTTAAACATCTCTGACCGGGGGGCTGGACCCAATAACCACCAAAGGTCCCCTTCAAACTGTAGTTTTCTATAATTCATAATATTTGGATTTTAATATATTCAGTCCCTAGCTCAGGTATTTAGACAGCAAAAATGGGGGAAAGGACTACGGAAATCTTCCATACTCGGACCAAGGGAAAGAATAATTTGATAGAAGTCTTGATCCATGTGAAAACCTTGCATGCAAAGGATGTAGCTCAGATGGCCATACGTAGCTATGTTAGAAGAGGTGGTTATGACTTTTCTACAGTGGTAGCAAAGGGTTCCTCCCTTACGATTCTCCAGCACTCAAAAGGCAAAGACTCATACTGGGATGCCATACAGTCCTCCACCCACCCATCTGCCACAACCCTCTACTACTTTAATTGAGCTATTTGTATGCAAATATGTATTCAGCAATAGATTTATAAAATAGCATATATAAAATGTCAGTTAAAATTGCCATCACATCACAGTCATCCAGATGTTCTTTTTAGGTTGTACTCACTGTCCATCTGACCCAGCTGATCCATTTCTCTCTGTGAGCTCTTCTTGATTCTCCATTGAATAAGGATTCAGCATAGGCTTTGCTTTTAAGAAAACTAGTGGTTGCACGTTCACTAGGGCTATTATAGCCTTTAATCATCCATCTGCTCCTGATTTATGCATCTGTACTAGCTGTCAGGTAACATTTGCTTACACCCTGCAGTTGTCAGGGTGCTTTCATCTTATTTCAGTAGCTTGGATGAGAATAGCAGGGCAACTACAATTACTACCTGCCTTGTCTTTAAAGGCTGCACAGGCATAAATGACTGGGTAGCACATCACATATGCACAACTTAACAGCATGCGCAAACGATACTTATAAAAAAGTCACACTGTCATACCTTGCTTTAATGTTATCATACACAAGAATGCTAAAAGCATCTTAGGCACCAATCTCTATTTTTTTCTGGTTTTAGAATAGACTAATAATCTGACCAGTTCCATTGATCTTGCAGTACAGAAGCACTGCCAGTCTCTGAGCTGATTCTACCTCTCTTTCAGTACTGACAGCTGTAAGAACAAAAGATTCTTATTTGCTGCTGCTTTGTTGTCATAAAACTACAGAAACACAGGAGTAAAAGGGACTCCAAGAAATAATTTAGTCTACTTTATTTGCATTGTGTAGAAATCTGGTACTTTCACAGAATCAGATAATGGTTTGGGTTGGAAGGGACCTTAAAGATCATCTAGTTCCAACCCCTTTGCCATGGGCAGGGACACCTTCCACTAGACCAGGTTGCCCAAAACTCCATCCAGCCTGGCCTTGAACACTGCCAGGGATGGGGCAGCCACAACTTCTCTGGGCAACCTGTGCCAGTGTCTCACCACCCTCACAATGAAAAACCTGTATCTAATCTAAATCTATCCTCTTGCAGCTTGAAGCCATTCCCCCTCGTCCTGTCACTATAAACCCTTGTAAAAATCCTCTCTCCAGATTTCTTGTTGGCACCCTTTATGTACTGGAAGCTGCTGTAAGGTCTTCCTTGAGCCTTTTCTTTTCCAGGTCAAGCAAACTCCAGCTCTCTCAGCCTGCCTTGATGGGAACGGTGCTCCAGCCAGTCCTCAACAGATACTTGTCTAACCTGCTCCTAAAAATATCCCACTAAGGGAGACTCCAATCTTTCTAAGTAGCCTGTTTCTGTGTTTCACTAGCCTGAAAGTTAAAGCATTTTTCCTACTACCCAACCCGAATATTTTTTGCTTCCAATAAAACTGCTTTATTTTTATCCTTCCCTCCAGTAGTCTTTGATAATGAATTATCATTCTCTACTTCACACTATCTCTGTCAGACTACTGTCACGATATGTCATTCTTTTTTTTTTTTTTGGCTGTACAAACTTATTTGCTGAAACTTTTTGAAATTATCCACATTTTCTAAATTTATACTGCCTGCAATTTGCCACTGATGTTTGCTCCAAGCTGCATACAGAATTCCTTTAGAACTCTTGTCTTAGCTGAACAGAAGACTCTCCATTTCTTCTCCCCATGGATAGCAGTACTTTTCATGTGTCTACTGACCTTTTTTTTTTGTGATTTAAAAGAATCCCTCCAGTATTCACAACTGTGAATCTGACGCTATCCTCCAATGTGCCTGTAATTAAACTAGACATCCACTCCCAACTTTTTATGTGGACTTTGTTTCACCATCCAAGTTATTAATGAACAGAGCAAAAGCAGATGGCCACTTGTGAGTCTCCCAGCCCAAAAGCGAACAACTGAATCCAGTTTTATGAAAAAGAGGTTATCTGCTTTATTGTTTATGTATTTCCACATTTTCATCACAAGAATGTCACATGGGACCATACCAAAACCTTATAAAAGACACATATATTGCTTTCCTCTTGCTACACCAGTTACTCTGCTTAAGGAAAAGATTTCATTAATATTATTTGTTCTGGCACAATCCACGTTGACCAATTATCATATTACTGGATTCTGGGTATTTCTACAGTGGTTTCTATTAATTTGTGCTGGAATAATTGTGGATATCAAAGGTAACAAACTAGTCCGTTTATTTCCCTAGGTCATTATTTTTCCTCTCTTTTTATATTAAACATTCTTGTATCTCATTTCTCTTGTGTCTTAGTTATAATAATCTTGTCTTTATCACTCTCCACATTAGCCTCTCTGAGTTTACCCTTAAGTGCCTGTACCTTAGCTGTGCATTTTTGTCTCGCCTATTGGAAGGCATTTGGAAATACTAAAATAAACCCCGACCCATTCTTACTCATCTGCATCATCTAATTTGCTATTGTGTGTTTAATCTTTTAAAAACTGCCAGCTACCCTGCTTTCCTTTGTTTTTACACTACTTTACTAAGCACAGGTACTTATCAGACCATCAAGCTGGGTAAAGCACACTCTCCTGAAGCCCATTATCCATATGCTGCTGCCCCACCATGCTTCCTTTCCTCAGAAGAGCGAACAAAATTATTTTGGTATATTTTCCACTCAAATTTCCTTTCCATCTTCAACTTTTCAAATGAGTTCTCAATTAAAATGAATTAACTTGACACAGAAAATTCCTGAGTCACTTTCTTTGTCTTGTCTCCAAGACAGAATTTGATGGACTGTCCTTCTCACAATGCTGGCTGTCGCACAGGGTCAGCTGTGACCAGATCAACTCCTGTTCTCTGCCTATGGTGTGACATGCTTTCATAAGTATTACTAGCAAAGAGCACATTCCACTGACAGCACCTGGCACCTAAAACAAATACTTGAAGGCCCTTGTGAAGACTTACGGGGAACTAAATCAGTTTCTTCAACAGGCCAAGTGGTTCAGTAGCCAGCTCCTCTCTGTGCAGCACAGATTTAATTTCACCTCAAATGGAAGAAAGATATACACTGGGATTCCTATTTTTCCTAATAGCAATACAAGATAACCATAACCAAAAGAAACTATAGCAATGCCTTATGCTTTTAGGTAAAGCTGATTACTTTGAATTTTGCCCAAATGAAAGATACCATTAAACCAGACATCTTTCCAGAATTATTTACCTTCAGTGATCACAAACCATGTGGTATTTATAATTTTGCTCTCTTACATGATCTAGCACCTTCAGGCCTGTGTTAGTCACAGCCTCATGGGTGTTTTGTTGTTGCTTCTGATTTCTTCACTTGCAGTTTGGCTTCTAACTTCTTATTTTCTTTGTCAAGTGCATGCACTGACGAGACAGACAGCCAGAGGAAAAGTTTGCCTATTCCATCTTATGCAATGCCAGCCTTCACAGCCGCTTATTTTTCTCAGGAGATAGATATCTCAACCTCATGCTGTGGATGAACAGAAAAAGCTGCATCTATGCCCATATTGTAGCTTTCTGAATTTCTTCTTTCAACCTCAGCATAACTGAATGAAGTCACTGGACTTTACATAAACAGGAAAAAAAACCAAAAGCAGTAAGCCCCTCAAAGCAGGATTTATTCTGTTCTAAAGCAGTTGTGATATTGTTTTGTCTCTAACAGAATGAAAAAAAGCAAGTAGGTAACAGCGCTGTACAAAAGGTTTACAGGGAACATCTTAGCTGAATGCAAACTTCACATTGCACCATCCCATAATTTACATTCTTTATGTTACAATACATTTACACCCCATGAAGTTGCTAATGAAGAAATTAATGTTATCATTTGTCTACATATCCTCCCCAAAAGAGTATACAGCTGAACTGGTGTCAAGTTATGATTTGGAACAGTGCTATGTAAAGCAATTGAGATCTAATTCACCAGATAATACATTTACAAAAGAAATTCTGAAGGAGCTTCAACTACAGCTTCGCAGCCTGACAACAGTGTAACAGTGAGTTTAAATTTATTTTAAAAAATAAAATAAATGGAAGGATCACTGTGCAAAATCACGACTAACCTAACTACGAAACTGAACGCCACTGGTCAGTTATGAGCCCAGAACTTTCCGAGCAAATGCAAGAGGCAGCTTTTCAAGACCAAACATTTTGATATAGAAAACAATGCAATTCATCATTTTATTATACACAAGGAACAGTGGTAAAAATAACATTTACAGTGCAAAACTATTCACATGGCAAAGAAGAAAAAGCAGGGACTAAGTTAGGGATCAGTAACGTTAACAGAAGTATTTCCACTGACTGCTGCAAGCTTAGCTGAGGCTCTGGAAAACACACAGAATCTTGTAAGAAAATAAAGCAGCCTGTGGTGACAGTGAGCACTTCACAGCTTTTACTGCTTGCTCAGAATCACGTTGCTTTTGTTCACTCTTCACCAATTAAGTTTCAAAGCACCTTCCTCTTTTGTAGCATCATTTCTACATGATTTGGGGTCGAGACAGTAGTCCCAAGTACTGCCATGTCCGCACTACACATAATCCATTTTATGTCTATGTTCCTACATAAAGACAATAATTTAGTGTAATTCACTGTAATTTAAATTACTGCAATAGAAATCTTCTCTGTTGAGTTTGAAAGAGTGGCGGGGGAAGCACTGATCCAAACAACGGGGCTTGTTGAAAGGCTCCTTTTACAAAAGGAGTGAAGCTGAAACATACTCAGCCGAAATGCAATTCTTCCAGAAGCATGCAGGACAGGTCAGCTTAACCGCTCCAGGAGTTGCCTGCCTCTCTCTGGTGACTACAAAAGGAGCTATGGCAACTCTGTAACTGTCATGGGACCCTATCACATCAAGAGTGTCCTGAAGATCATTCTAAAACATTCTTAGAGAGAGTTTTGTAAGAACCAAAAGGATGCTAAACTCAAAGGACCTGTAGTCTTTTTAAATAAACTACTGGAATGATTAACTCTGAGGGACTAGATCAGACAGAACTGAAATTAGAGCGCTCTGTAAACCAAGCTCTTCTTGCTTGATATGCAAGGCAGTTCCTTGCTTCCAGGGTTTGGTTTCACCAAAGTCAGCAGCTTCCTGAACTGCAATAAATGTTGACATCCTTTCTGAAGCCCAGGAAACTTTTTGTGACCACTGCCACCTGGCTGCTTCCTGCAGGTCCTGGCTCCTTGGTCCTTGCTACACTATTCTTCTACAGTCTGCCAACTCCAGCCCTCTCTGGCCAACAAAAGACAAGGATGAGGAGACTTTTCTACATTACAGACAAGTCCATTTGCTCCAGTCACTCCCTGTATAAAGGGACCCAAACTGTAAACTGAGAACTAACACAGCAAAATTATATTGTCTATCACACTTGAATTTAAGTGTTTAAACCTCAGACATCTGAAGCAAAACAGATAAGCCTTAGCCAAAGCACTATTAAGATGATCAATGCCATTCCTCACCAGCACTAAAGAAGGTTTGATAATCAGGGATTTCACCAAAAGCTACATAAATGTACAGTTTGGATTTGATGGTGGGTTACCTGTGTTTTCACTTTTGTTGTCGTTTTTTGGTTTGTTTGTTTTTTTTTTTTTTTTTAAATAACTTCACATCTTTAGTAAAACTGTGATCAAAAATGTATAGAAAATGAAATTATGTTAAATATTAGAATGTGAGAGCATAGTGTTCATAAGATATTCAATTACATGGTGGAACGGTAAAATTCTGTTTGTTTGGTTTTTTTTCTGGGCTTTTGCTTTACTCCACAGTGGCAAAAACTGCTAAGAGTTTACATAGAACTAGCTTATTGTATCTGCAGTATTCTTCAGCAAGGTGGGCAATAACGTCTGCTCACTGGTTGTTTAAAAGATGTGGACTGTGGAAACAGCAGTGTAACATGAAGTACTTATTATTTCAGAAATTACGAATTTTTACTAAAACTTCAAAGCATCAAATGAAAGTTGCAGCCACACAACTTTGATCTTGAGACAACAGGATATAATTCAAGAATGAAAAATCACTATAATTGGGAAGCAAAGAGGGATACATTAGAAATGGAGAAATGAAGGATAGTTCAGACATGTAAAGGATCAAAATATTTAGAATTGGCCTGAATGGAGCAATTATAACCAAAGACATTACTGAAAAATGATCCATGTTGAGAAATATGAAAAAGCAATTTTCAATTGTTTAATTTTTCTTCTATATGTGTCATTTGGAAATACCTGGTAACATTTAGCCAAATGACAACTCACTTTCCCCCACCCCACCCCCTGTAAACTCCAAATGGATGAGTTATTTTCCACTATGCTCGTTTCCTGAAAGATTATTGTTTCATACTAAATCTTCCATACCAAAAACGTTGCATATATTCTTTCTTATTATAGCCCTTATCATATATTCCATTATACAGATCAACCTCCAACCAAAGGTTTTTTTAAACTCTGCAAAGTTGTCTTTATTCCCTTATCTGGAAAAGCGTCTGAGTATATTAGCTGCTGTATCTTACAAGAGCATACCCCTCAGTGATATGCTTTAGTGGTGGTCTTGGCAGCCCTGGGATAATGGTTGGACTTGATGACCTTAAAGGTCTTTTCCAACCTAGTTGATTCTACAATTCTATACTGTAAACATGCCAAAGGAAAATCCTATATAAATTACTCATCTGCACATACCACAAGGTCCTCTATTTCAAGAAAAAGAGAAGTAACTGATATAACAGTGTCTCTAGTTCATCTCAGATAGGCTTATCTCTTTGAAAGCCAAAATGAGACTACTGGGTCCTGCTTCTAGGCATTCCCACAGATCCTGTGGGGCTAACTCCAGCAATTGCTTTCTGCTCAGGGAGGCCTTGCACAAAAATGCATGTCACTGAATTTGTTTTTTCCCACTCTTGTCAAAACCATCCCAGCAATAAGAAAAGCTCCAGTTCCCATTCTCTTACCCATTCCTTACAACTGTATTACTTTTTAAAGATAAAACCTTCACTTGAATGGACTTCAACAACTGAAGTCTCAACAGCTCCAATGACATGAAATTGCCTGCTAAACTTCAGAAATGCTAGTCTAAGTCACCTCAACTCCCACCATGCAACATCTAAAAAGGATATTATATGATCAGCATCTACCTGGGCTCTGAGCCTTTCTGCAAGCTGTGAGACTGCAGATATTTTCAGCTAAAAGTGTTTCCACATCAAGAACAAGTACTGCCTGCTTTGCAACGCTGGCAACAGTTCCTTTCTCCCTCCTCTACACACCAAGAGGTGCCGTCAACAGTGACAATACCATTAGCTGAGAAAGAAGAGACCAAGCTAATGGAGAGAAAAATGTTTTACTGCCAGGTATCAGGATTCATCATGGCACTGGAAAGCTCAGGAAGAGACAAGGACAGAACTACCTGCCTTGCTCTGAGCTTTTCTTTTCTGTGCCCAGCCTGCTTTGACACAAACAGCATTCTACAGCATCAGTCTGTGCCTGGATGCAGAATAGAAGCAGAGCCTCATTGTGTTGGCCATGTGGGGGTGACAGCACATTCTGACTGCAAGAACCATATGCATCTCTCGCCTAATACGTTTCAGGACTCTTTGCCCTTTTAGACTGGGATATAGTTATGAGGTAAAGGTATTGCTAGCCTGGTAAAAAAGATTATCAAGATACAAAGGTTTTTAAAATACTGATCTATTCATATAACACAGAGAACTTTCCAGAACTTGCAGTCTCCTTATAGGGCTCATAAAGCCGAAATTAATGAGTCAGAAGTAAATATATTGTTGCCTACTGCAAAAAGAATCTCTTTGGGTTTGGTTTTATTTTGGGCAGGGAGGGGTGGTGGTATTTTTTCCAGTTTCTTGTCTCTCTTCATGTTATACATCACCCAATTCTGGAGTTTTACATCTCTCAGCTCTCAAACAGCTGAAGCCTTATCCACATTAAGCTAGAGAATAGCAATGAAATATTTGGGTGATGCGCCTCTGCCTTTCTTAATGCCTGTGTAGGTAAGAAAAGGACCTGAATTTCATTAATACACTGTTGTCCTAATCCTAGAAAACCATATTCTGCTTCTGGCAATTCTGGCCTTCTTCTTTAAAAAAGAAAAACATCAATACTGTCGATAATGTTGATAATTGGACAGCGATTGTTCCTCTTTTGTAGCAAACTACACTCCAACCTAGAATTGCAGTGTTAGCGTATCAGCTCCCAGCAGGAAAAAAGATACATCTCCATTTCTCAAGGACCTGCTGAGCCTGGTATTTCTTTAGATAAATATACTCCATACATAGGACAGTATATAGCAGACCAGAGAAATTTTTTTTTGATGTTGTTCTTTAAATGAGAAAGATGCACTTCAGTGAGTTTCACCATATGTTAGAATTACATGTGATGTTGAAAAGGCAACGTGATCAGAAACTCTTTCATGTAAAGTAGGTCAGTAAAGAATCCATGACTATTAGCCACCCTAGATTTGGGCATTAATTATACTAATTTTTCTCTATCTGACATATATGAAAAATTATGCTGTCACTGTTCATTTATGATTTTGTGATGAAAATTTATACATATTTAATGAATTCTTGGGCTCTCTTTGTGACCACAGTCAGCATTTGCAAACACCTGGAAGCATACGCTATGCTGAACTTCTCTCTCCGAACAGCAGATACAACAGTGGAACAGCATAGCATACTCACTCCAGACCAGATGCAGCAGTGCAGATGTATTGCTCAGCATTCTTCATGTTACCCAGGAGTTACTGTAACATCATCTTCTCCTGCCCTTAGTGAGTTCTTAGAACTAACCAGTCACCTCTGACCATGCCACTCTTCCCCCTGAACCCCCATGCTGGCTGCCCCTTCTCAATTACATCAAACATGAGCTAGTTGCTTTTACTGTTGAAAAACACAGCAGTCTTTTCTTAGGCAGCAACAGATCTACTCCTATCCTTGATTAACTCAGAGTGCTGGCATCTGTTACTGGGTAACTGTAGGCATAACATGTTTTCCTTTCTGCTTTGAAGGAGCAGCCAAAACAAACAGAAAACCACAGCACTATCCTCCTTCAAATCCTCCTTAATAACTCTCCTCTGCTACAGTGGTGACAAATGCTTGCAGCTGCTTGAGATCACCACTGACTTCTGTTTCCCTTTTGGCTCTCCATTTCCAAATCCATTTGTTGTACCTGGGTTAAAGTTTTGATGTAAGCTCTTGCTAGGAAGGCTTACTTTTAGGATTGGAAAGGAGTAACTGATACTCTACACCTTGCGCTGAGCTCTCTATCTCTGGGCAGATTCAGAAATGTAATTCTTCTAAAGGAGCTGCACAAAACCAAAAAGGAGTTATATCAGAGGGTCTCAGCTTGTTATATACACATTATATGTGACTCATGGGACAACTGCAACAGCCCCTATAATTGGTAATTGAGTGGGAACTACACTGGTTTCTACTCTGTGTCCATCACAGAACAACATTCTCTGTTAGACAGTCTCTCTCTCAGTTCTTACGATTTGAAGCATTTTGGCTAGATGTGCAAGCTTTCCCAGGCCAGCCAAACCACTGGAATTAATCTATTAGCAATGGGCTACCATTACTCTGGTACAGCAGGTTGGCACTTTAATCTGTTTTTCCATACGGGTCTACCTATACAATTGTTACAGCATCTTCACTCCGATTAAATGGAATCCATACCATGGATCTGTACTTTGTCTACGTTTCTGAAGAGAGTACCAGGTGAATTGATTCACTTAGCTTTTTTGTGTTCTAGTTTAATTCAACCCCCTACTGTTTAATGGGTTCAATGATTTTGTCCTTTCTGAAGAAAAGGCAACACAAATAGAAGCTTCCCAAGGATTTAAAAAGAGAATTTAGATGTTTGTATGTTTAACATTTCTCCTCTTGATGTTAACTTTAAAAGATCAAAGGAAAGTAACAAATTTGAACCACTTCAGGCAAATTTTAAATCAGCAAACATGGCTGCCAACTGGATCACAATAATTCTTCATTATAATCTTTCTTCAATTCTTGTGTTATCAGTGTCTGGTTAGCAGGTTCAATTAATAGCAAGAAACATTCAGAAGATCAAACTCAAAGTATACCACTTTGCCTGCAACAGTGCAGAATGATACAAGTTGCCAATGCATTAACCACAACAAATAATTAGAACTAAGTTAATTATTTATTTTAATTAAAATAAATTATTATTTAATGCATTATTTTCCCATGTTAAAAGGTTGAGGGAATGGGAAGGCTAACATGCCACTTCTTCAGAGAAGAAGAGTCCAAGCACAAGCTATTCTACAGTTTCACATGACTTCTCTGATGAAGATTACCCTACGAGAAAAGGTTTCTACATGAGAACAAAGATGAATCAGGTTCATTCCAGTCAAGACTGGGCATAACCAGTGCCAGTACAGATTGCACTAGCTACTGAAATACTGTTTGTGAAGGTACTTTTTAACAATAGAGCTGATCAGAAAACAGAGCTAGCAGTCTACTGGAAATTGTAACATATTTGTCCCCTCAAATGAACAGGATTCTATACTTACTACCACACACTGAAAAATATTAAGATTTGGAAATGTTTCCCTACTGTTGAAAACATTATATTCTTCTAAATGAAATATTATATATATAAATAAGGATATAATAATGACACAAAAATTAAACTTCCATGCTCTAAAAGAAGACTGTATAGCATAGCAGTACCATCAAGTTTAGTGTGCCTGTAAATGGATATTAAACAGAATAGTCTGGGACATCCTTAATACAACAGTCATGGTGGCTGGAGAGTGAGGGAAATCGACTGAAGAAAAACTGGACAGAATCTTCCTAAATAGCATCTTCTAGTGCCACCACAGGAGTCAAAATACTGTGGTACACAGACCACTGGTCTATCTCAGCAGGGCATTGTAAATGTTCTCGAAATCATCACGTATGCACTAGGAGAACAAAACCACCTAAAAAGAATATTTTGTCAGTCTTCATGACATTCAGCACAAAGGGACACATTTCTGTAACTTCTTGGCAATTCCCTCTACCTCTCTGGAAATGAGAGGTTTCTACAGAATGCTTTGATTTGACAGACTTGTATTTTTGGGTGGGAAGTTGCTCTACTTAAACGTTGGTTTTTTAATACAAAGCCAAGGTTTAACTCATTAAAGCAATTTTTCCCTATAAAATAATGCCTGTTCCTTCTATTTCCTATAAAAATATACAGAGAATTATAAAATATACTAGCTCACTTACACGGCTCACAAACCCCATATATGGCATGTGAAATTAAGTCTTTTAAAAATGGACTAAAATGCTTCTGAAAGGTCTACATTATCTGTGTAGGAAATGAACTATAGGAATATGTTGCATTATGATTCTTGGTCTCTGGCTTACAGTAGCAAGTAAAAGCTGTGTAATACCTACCATTTACCTTGCTGTGGTATTTTCAGCTTCCACTCAGTCTTGACTAGGTTGCTATTTGCACCAGATCTTGGGCAAGGGCTGTGCCACTTGTTCTCCCCACCTGCCTTTGACCCACAGGCTCACCTGTAGGGCCTAGTATGTTTTACCTCTCTGTTCCATCTTCATCAGCTGATTTCCAATTATCTCAGATCTATTCACTTCTGAACTAACATCCAGAGCAAAAAGAAATGGGCTACAGCACATGCTGTCTTAGCTGTGTCACCATGCCAGTGTCTGCTGACATGAAACTGCTAAGCTGATTCACCCCAAGTACATACTCAAGTGATTTCAACACAAACTCAATAGGCCAGTTTCTTCTGCCTGCAGCTCTGGACACATGTAACAAAGCTTAATATACATGGCAAGCATCCTCCCTCCACAATATTCTTCACTACAAACATGACTGGAACAGCATCAACACAGGAGCAGATGTTCAGCATATCTGAGTGTAGCCTATGGAGAGGGGTGATTTCTGAAGTGAGAGTCCAGTACTGTTACTCTGAACAGTTGATAACTTTATTGAGAGAAGGAGATGAGAAGGTTTTCCTCCTTGATATCAAACTCAACAAATCTAAATTTCAAGACTGGATTTCCTTCCTCAGAGGACACCACAGTTCTGAAATGAAAGTGCTCTTTTATGATAAAATAAATTAAAACATAGAATAGTTAGGGTTGGAAAGGACCTTAAGGTCATCTAGTTCCAACCGCCTTGCCATGGGCAGGGACACCTCACACTAAACCATGCCACCCAAGGCTATGTCCAACCCGGCCTTGAACACTGCCAGGGATGGAGCATTCACAACTTCCCTGGGCAACCCACTCCAGTGCCTCACCAGCCTTACAGTAAAGAATTTCTTCCTCATATCCAATCCAAACTTCAAAACAAAAACAAAGCAATGGAAACAGAGTTCTCTGTAATCTAAAGGAAAGACTAATCACCACCTTTATGAATTTAGATATCATTTTTTTTAAAAAAACCTAAAAAACACATCAAAACGATCCAAATCAATAAGACAGAATGGAGATGATTATGATATTTTCATTCTTATCAACTCTAGGACACCTAAATAGCCACTGTGAAAGACAACCTGCAATGCCTCTATAAAGGTGCATACAAGCTGAAAGGGAGGTGACGCTTTAATAGCAGAATCTTTTCCACAACAGTTTTCTTTCACAGATACTTTTACTAAATGGAAAGCTTCACTAAAATCACCACTGGAATTTATCTTTCTACTTATGGATGTCTGCACACACCAGCCTCAACTGAAATCCATTGCATTCATGATCTACATGCGCAGTGACAGAAAGCATTCAGGACTATTCCACACACTCATACTAGCAATTGCACATGTACAGATTGGCATGCAAAGGATAAATATAAAAAATATACTCTAGATGTATGTTTGTGGTTTTCACATTAAGAAAATAAAGCCATACCAAATATAAAAGCTAAAATATAAACACTTGACTGTTTCCACACAGTCTGCTCGATCCTGGCAGTTTGGTATCCGTCCTTTACAGGTCAAAAGTTTCACAGATGGAGTTTCAACTGCCCAGCAGACACAACAAAAGCTAGATCTTCAAAGATGCTCAATGCACAAAGAGCTGACATCTTTTGATGTCAGTCTAGCCTAATAATTAATTATTTCCAAGGCAAACTATTCTTAAAAACATCTTCCCAATGCAAGTTAAAAGAATTTGGAAAAGCTTTTAGAACTTCAGTATTTTTAGAGCCTTACAGGATTAGATAACACTGTATCACTGAGATATTTGGCAGGAGTTTCATATTTGCTTACCTGACAAATCATAAAATACAACCAATTCTCAAATCTCAACCTTATCAAACACTGATCAAACATAAGCAAGAGCTTTGATTGTTATGAAAAGCACATTGTTCCTTTCAGAGACATTCTTCTTTTTCCTCTGGGGAGAGGAGGCAGTTTTTGCAGAATAGGCTACAGTAGATCTATAAAAATTACAACAATCAAGCTCTTTGCTCCCAGACTAGTCAAAACTAAAGATTGAAACACACAAATCACAGGCCTTGCCTTGCACTGACTCCATTTGTGGAAATCCTGCTGCATTCAACAGTATTTGGGCAGTAGCCTGTTTTTATTGACTTACCCATTTGTGCATTTACTTTCATTAAAAAAAAAAAAAAGCAATTCAATTAATTAATTTCTATCATTTTATTTTGGAAAAAAAAATAACCATAGTGGTTTCTTTAACTTGTATGTCATATCTTAGTCATATTTAAAGAAATACGACTACAGAAAGGTTCCCATGACAAGACTTTCACCAAAGAAAGATTTTATGCAGCAAGTCCTATGAAGCCATATCAGAATTTATATCCTAATTCTGAAGCCACAGCACTATCAGTATAATACCAAAATAAGAATGCTGAACTCTGAGCAGACCATTAATTCAGGACACTGGAGAGACAGAACAGCAGCATTTATCATTTCACATGCAACCACTACTGAGTTTATACTCAGCATAAGAATGCCAACTGGAAGAACCCCCTTATTTTTCCAAATTCTTTACCTCAAGAACTAGCCAAAGCTGGTCTCCATTCTTCACATCTTTTTTATAGTACATGCCATAGAATTTGACTACATTGGGATGATCAGAGAGAGCTTTCAAAATGTTGTACTCAGCTTCAATTTCTTCATCAATATCCTAGTGTCACAAATGAGAAATAGACAGAGGTTAATAAATAAATAATGGTATCCATTAAAAAAACCCTACACATAACACTTCTATCTATTCAGTTTGAAATATAGCTAGAGAAAAAAAAACAAACCATGAATTTGCAGATCTTAGAGAAAAAAAATCCCCCAAAACCCACCAAAACAAAAAGAAGTAAACAAAACCACTCCAAACCCCAGCAAGTCAAAACATACAATAGCCCTGACTGCCTTAGGGAAATTGGAAGAGAACTAGCACCCTGTCCTACTGTGATTTAATACGGGTTTGTATCTCCTGAGAGGTACTCAATTATATGAGATTTTTAATATTATAAGGAGAAATGAAAGTAGAGAGAATGAAACTAATAAAATATTCATTCTGTGCAAACTAAAAGGAAAAATATTCCTCTGTATTTTGTGAAGGAAGAAAACTTTAAATATTTGGTTGAATTTAACATACTTACCTGCATAAGAGTTCCTCTTGTAGAGACGGTACAGGGAATATTTTCATGTGAACTTAGTCATAGGATGATTTGGTTAAAAGCCCTAGAGTACAATGGTATTTACTTAATAGTCCTAAGAACAAGACTAAGAGCATTCTCAGTTCCATCTTTATATATTCTCATTTCAACACCTTCCCTTTCCTGTTTCAGTTTCAAAAAGCTGAGCTGTTATTCAACACAAAAAATCCAAGAGCTCTAAAGGATTCAACATGAAGTGCTTATTTCAGTCTCACATCAACCATGATCAAATTGTCTCCCAGTTTAATGAGGAAATATCAGTTAAATCAAGTGAAATAAAACACATTTCTTCTGCTTGTTTTCTTCAGTCCACCTCCCAGGTGGCAGAATTCTGAAACCCTCTTCAAAGAAAAAAAATGTAAAATGTAAAGAAAACATAGAAAGTATCTTTTTCTTCATTGCAATGGCTCCCTCTGCAGCCATTAATAATACTTTCAGTTTAAACAAAAAGAACTAGTTTATTCTTTCACCCTATTTCTAATACAGGATTGCCATTTTAATAGTAACGTGAAGGTTCACCAGCTACTCTAGACATCCTGTAAATAGGAGCAGGGAAAGAAGAATATTATTCTTAGAATAAAAAAAAATATTCAGATAAAAGATTCAAGTCTTGCAGTGTGATGCTGACTGCATTACTGCCTTCCATTTTTTTTCATTCAAATAAGGAATCTGGTTTTACCAGTTACACATTTTTCCTTCTTCATTTTCTTATGTTGCATATTTATCCATTGTATTTCTTCTGTGTTCTTTACATTCTATTTCCTTTTCTCCTACTAAATCTATTTCTTTCCTCTAGTATCAGCTTTACTACCTCTTCTTTCTTCCTGTCATCATCCTTCATCCTTTTCCTATGGCCTCCAAAGTGCACACAACTTCAAAAGCATCCACAATGTCTTCAGTAATCCCTCTCTGCCATAGACAGTTGCCACTTTAGAATCACTCCTGAACAACCGTGAAACACATGAAAGCAGAAGCATTTCCTGCCATATAGGCATTTAGATGAACACCAACTAAAAGTCTTGCCTATTCACTGTAAGCACATGAACCTTGTTTACTGAAAGCAACAGAATTAAAAATAGTTTCCAATGCATTTGAATTAATCAAGATCCTTATCACTTGGCTGGAAATCACGATTACTTTGGGAGAGGTACATATTACAGATGTCTCCTTTTGTTGCTTTGAAAGCATACTGACATAAAAATCACATGAACAAGAAACACAGCAAAGACAATGCAAGATGCTATGTTATCACAAACTCATTTCATGGACTTAGGGGCCATGAGATCCCAATTTGACACTAGGTGATATGGAGGGGTAGACAGAGCCCTGTGTGGCTGTATAGCTCCAGACCTGCAGCATTTCACATAGTATGGCATGTTCTTCCCTCCCTTCCCAGAGGTTGCGCAATGGAAGCACATGCCTCACAACCCTACACTGGAAGTGCAAAAGGTGAGCCCAAAGGGGCCACTTGAAACAAAACAGTTCTTTGTCCAAGTTTCATAGGTCACTGTTCTCAAGAAAAATCCCAAGCCACATGCAGCACCAGCGGGATAGGCCTTTACAAACCAGGCTGATGCTCTTCCTTATTCTTTGAGCATTTATCTACCATCCAACAAATGCCAGTTACTGAGAAAAAGAAACCCCATGCTCTACAACATATTTCCACCTCCTAATCACCAGTTGCTTTGTGTGTAGGCACTATTTCCCTTGTATTTTCCATTTGAAAAGATGGATCCCTCTGTGATGTCTATGTAATTTGGCACATTATGAAAACACAGAATGATATTTTATTTTTAAAATATCATTCACGGCATGTAAAAAGCATGTAGTCAAAATAGAAGCTTCCAGGTACATCTAATGCACTTAGAAGTATGTAACTTTCTTACTGGCTAGTGTGCAAATAACAAAGGAATGGGAGCACCAGTAAAAATAGAAGCAGCTAGGACTCCTGGTACTAAAAAGAAAAATAATCAGCTCTGCTTCTGGAATTAAGAGATAAACACAAGGTAATCGAAAGTAAAAGCAACAAACTTTAGGTATACTTCTAAATTCTACCACACGCAACCAATGCACTGATAAATAGCCTGACACTTAGCAGGTTGAAGCAGTTTATTTCACCATCACTTCCAATGCAAATGATTCACACATATTTAAAAAGAAAGGAAGAAACAAGCAAACAAACAAAAAGACCACGTAAATTCACTTAAAATTAGAGAAGCACAAAACAAGTAATTTAGGTAGCTTACGTGAACAGGATCCAAAATTTTGACTGCTGCTTTGCTGCCATTTTTCTTATTTAACACTTTGAAAACTTTTCCATATGTTCCTTTGCCAATAGTCTCAATTATTTCCCAGGTATCTGAAGGATCAGGAAAGCTATCAAATATGATTGTTTTACCAGTCAACGGAAGCATCTCAAATGATGGCTCCTAGGAGGGCAGAAATTTTAATGTTTACTCAACAAATGGTTAATAGCAATTGTTTTCCTACAAATGCCAAGAGAAATATATATTCCAGTCTCAAACACAAGAAATGTTTCTGCATGTACTGTGCTCTGAAAGCATAATGTCCAGCACTCCCTGGGATTCATACAGGCACAATTCGGCCAGGACACTGACTGCAGCCTCTTCCTAAAGCAATATCTTTCCACCTCATGGGAGCTTTACCACTTCCAGGCAAAGCATTCTCATCACTAGAAAATGAACACAAATGAGTATATAACATTTTGGGGAGAGCTCCTTTTTTTTTTTTTTTTTTTTTTTCCTATTCTCAAAAACTTTTTTGCTCAAAATTCTGTTTTGTTTTCTGTTTTTTCGGTTGCTTTTTGTTTTGTTTTGTTTTAAATTACTTTATACATATATAGAAATGCTTGTAATGAGGGACTTCATAACTGGGACTACACAAAATAATAAGCAAATTAAGGATGATAAAGGAATTAGGATTCATAATCCCAAAACCTTGCTTTGCGGGATTCAACAATGATAGAATTTCAACATTTCTCTACCTGAGCTTTAGGTTTTAGAATTGAGGTTAGCTATTTCAGTTTTACTGGATGCTCCATCTATAAATAATGTTTTTTGGGGACAAAAAAAAGAAAAATGGAGAGTACCTTCATAAGAAATGAGATCCTGTTTGAGCAGGAAGGGTGGATTAGAAGACCTTTGGTAGTTCCATCCAGCCTCAAACACTTTGCGACTCTGAGACATACAAATCCTATCAGGGTCTGTCTACACAGAAATTATTTTCTAAAGATTATGTAGCTCTCCATCAAAATCTAGGGTCTGCTATGTCCCACATTACAAGAATACACAGTAACAGCCTTTGACCCAGGCAGGTTATGACAGGAGATAGGCAGAAGATAAAGAAAGGAAGACTCATTTTCTCCTCTTCAAAGATGAGTACATAAGATGCAGAAATGCAAAGACCATCCTGTGCCAGAGCTAAACAGGGAACTGATACCCTGAATCTCCAAACATACCCTTAAGCAAAGGCCCACCTCTGTGCACAGAGGTTTTATAGCAAGAACATTCTAACACAAAACAATGGACATCACAACCTGCAGCTTCAGAAAGCTCCCCAGGCTTTGTTAACTTCCTGTACATTAAAATAATACAGCTGAAATTCATTGATTCCCAGAATAAATTGCTTGTTTTTCTGTTGAGCCTGGTACAAGAACTGTAAAAGGGCTTAGGAAACATGATCCTGTAGGTGCTGTTTGGCTACCAGAGAATGTACTACAGACACTGTCACATATACTTGCATTTTCCTTTGCAAATCACACCGGTTGCACATCATCTTGTCTTAAGAAAAGTCACCACATACTTAAAAACAATGCATTCAATAGCCGTCATACTTAGTTCAATAATTTAAGGGCGCCATTCCAGAAAGAATTTATTCACACTAATCCTTTGTGTTTGAATTTACAGCTTCAAAATCATAACTTGAGTAAGTTATACCGAACATCATATTTCCTCACTTCCACCATGTTTATGAACAAGCCCCTGCAGATAAATTCTTTAGCTTCCACTTCTGTTATTAAAAATATATGAAATGGAATGATTTTCAAGTGTTCTGTTCTGGGTGATGAATAACATTTTATTACATCTCAGTGAAGCTGAGAAAGCTGATAATGATTTAACATCATAGATCAGCAATAAATTGGACTGTCTCTGGAATAAGTCTGGATGCCAAAACAACTGGGTAATTTATCATATCCTTCACCATTAGAATTGCACTTTAAAAAAAACAACTTACAACTTGATCCAAACTTCTGAGCTGGGAACATACCCTTGAACTTCTATAGAAACCCTTTGAAATACTTCTGGTGTTCTCAACATGACAGTTCATGCAGCTTCTGCTCAGATTTTGTCAAACCTGGCACCTGCTAAGGCCTGATGTATGCTGGGAACAGCATCATGATGAGGTCAAAGCCAGAGCACCAGGTAGGCAGGATAGGTAGCCAGAAAGAGCTAAAGGGCCAATATGCACCATGACCACATGCAAATCACTATGTCCTACAGCCATTATCTTTCATCTGGCAGTCTCCTCAGAATCCGTTAACTTAGGGAAATGATGTAGGCCAAGCCTCCAAGCTTGAAAGCACAGAACATCAGCTTACACAAAATCTTTTTAAGTGATCCAGCAGCAGCTGGACTGCTGATGTCTTTCTGCTTCTCTGTGTGATACAGGTGACACCTACACTGCAATGGAGGAAGAAAAGATAAGCACTGCTGCCCTCAGCTTGGTAACTGGCTTTGTTTTTTCCCCCGTTTTTCTCTTATATGCACAGATGAAGAGTTATGTATCATAAGTTACGAAGCCTTATAATGTGAATGGTGAATAAGTGAACTCGTGCTAAAACAATCTGGGCAAAAGGGGATTGAGCCCCTGTTTGTTGTATTTCATAATGAGCTCATGAAATAAAGTTTAAACCACAGAGCACATTGCCCAGTAAATTTAAGAGATCCAAATGGACTATGGCAGAGTGATTAAATTCAGGGTATTTGAGGCTGGAAAATAATTCTGTACTTCCGAGACAACAAACTAATGTGGGAGTACAGTTTTCTTCCTCTAATAGGGAGATCTGATGTTAGTTATAAGAACAAATTGCATGATAATTATTATAAGCCAGCCCCTATGTGACTTCTTACTTCCTAGGTCACCTCAAACATACACAACCTAGGCAGCAGACCTGAGGTTGCACAGCAGAGATATCCAGTGACAGAATTGTTTAGGTTAGAAAAGACCTTTAAGACCATCAAGTCCAACCATTAACCCAGCACTGCCAAGTCCACCACTAAACCGTGTCCCTAAGATGACCCAGTCATCATCAATGCTGGTAGATCATTGCATTCTCCACCATTTTCAGTATCTAGCTAATTTGGAGTGGGGAAGGGAAGGGGAAGCTTCATGAAGAACAAATGTATCTCCCATAGGCTATCAGATCACTGCAAAGGCAAGTCAGTGAACCCCATTTATCACACCCAAAACCTAAGTCACATACTACTTGCACTCTTGAGGACTTTACGGTCAAGGCCATAGAGCATTACAGACAATACAGTCAAGAAAGAATAAGCATTAGGTTTTATTCTGCAGGCTGGGTTGCAAGCACAATGGAACCTGAATTTCACATGGAATATTACACGTCAATCCAGTATTTTTATTGCTGTTTTACACCACCTAAGTTTGAAGCTTCTCTCTATTTCTTCCATAAAGAGCTGATATGACAAGAGAGGTACCTTGCCTCATGTCATTCTTCCTTCTCCATAAGGGAGTCCACAGGATTACCAAAGCAGATACCTATTCATATATGACTAAAATTAATCCAGCCTTTAGGTTCCCATCAGCATCTTGTCTCCTGAATACCACAGTGTTCTGTTCTTGAAAATAAGAATCAGGACTGCCTTGGTTCAATTCAAAACACACCTACTGAGGTTATCATAGAATCTCAGAATCATAGAATAGTTAGGGTTGGAAAGGACCTTAAGATCATCAAGTTCCAACCGCTCTGCCATGGGCAGGGACACCTCCCACTAAACCATGCCACCCAAGGCTCTGTCCAATCTGACCTTGAACACTGCCAGGGATGGAGCATTCACAACTTCCCTAGGCAGCCCATTCCAGTGCCTCACCACCCTTACAGTAAAGAATTTCTTCCTTACATCCAATCTAAACTTCCCGTTTAAGTTTGAACCCGTCACCCCTTGTCCTATCACTCCAGTCCCTAATGAAGAGTTCCCCCAAGCATCCCTATGGCCCCCTTCAGATATTCTTTTGGTTTCTTTTATTTGTCCACACCACTCTCCCCTTCTCATTTCAAGACTACTTGTATTTAACCTGCCATACCTGCACATACCCTACCCTGTAATTTGCCAGACATCTTCACCTGTGTCACAAGAGGTTGATGTCAGGAGCCAGCAACTCTGGCTTACATTGCCTATTGGGTCTGTCACCTCTGTAGAGGGGACATCTTCACTCCTTCAGATTCTGAAACTTAAACCTCCTGCCTACTGGATGTCAGAAAAAAATCACCCTGAAAAAAAAAAAAAAAAGAAAGGAAAAGAAAGAAAAAGAGATTGCAGATAATGTTTATGTAGAGACTGAAGAGGCTTCTTATATCAAAGGAAAAAAAACCCTTCTTACCTCACTTGTTCACCACCTGATGCCTCTATACAATATGTGGTTTATAAGTTCTTTGGTCTGGTACTAATCACAAAGCACAGTAGGGCCTTGAAATACTTAATGCAAGAGCACAGTAAAATCCCACAACACATTTCCTCTTAATTCATGAGTTTATGCCACATTGACAAGTACACTTAATAAGAAAGTTAAAGGTTGCTGCATGGAATCCTTAAGACAATCCAAGAGCATGAGGCTACATACACCATTCATCATACTAATACCTAACACTTTTTGGATAAATGTCCAAATAATTTGATTTTTCAACCATGAACACGGATTGCAGCTCAGAACCTAAGCTAGTATAAATGTAGCTAGCCATTTAGGCAACATACTTTCTCATTCATCATTCAAATAATAAGTTTTGCACTGGAAATCACAATACCACACCCACTTAATTCTAGGGGATATGTGGCCTTTGATTTTGATGATGATACAACCAATATCTGAACGGGAATTATAGACAAATCTAAGCTCAGTGTGACCAGATTATCTAGTTTGGTGATTAATTAAAATCAAGTGCTACGAACACAATTTTTTTGTTGTTTTGTTTTTTATTTTTGTCAAAAGCCAAATACGGTCAGCATTATAATTTCACTCTAAAATGAGAACAAAAATATAATTCCGCACAATTACATAACTTATGTATTATTGATGTATCTATCTGCATTATCCGCTTTGATTGTGTATCAGTTTGCTTACTACTTTCTACTCTATACATTCCCCAGTGTTTTCCCCGAACTGAATAACTGTTTTTCCCGTCTGTAAGAAACTTTTCTGAGGGGAAAAAAAACAAACCCTCTTTAGCCCCAGCTATGGTAGATGAAGAATAAAAATTAACCACCTTCTCTGGCAGCCAGTCCACTTGTGCGCTTATACAAGTAAGAAAAACACAAGAGCTGGGATTCACCTGATTTGATATGTGTACAATACACCTATTGGAACCTAACATAGATACCATAATCCCATTCAAGTCAGCCAAAGCAATCAAAAATTGATTCACCTGATCTGGTTAGCACCTCCCTTAGCATAAAAAGACTTGCTGTCCAGACCCTACTGATTACCCTAAGTTTCCATTGACTACAACAGGGAACCAGTTATACAGGTTCGGGTGTACACATGTTAGGTGAAATGAAACCTGGCCTACTCAGCTTATTGCTGGAAATAACTGACAAAATTAGTGTGAGATCCACACTACAGCCAGGGAAACTGCAAGCTAGCCACATCTCATCACTCTAAAGTTGGCAGGCAACTTGGACTTTTGTCTAATGATGCACAGAAAAGGCAATAACCATGCAGTGACATTGCCAAACAAACTTTGAACCCAACAACTGAACCCTTAATTAATGTAATGGTGGAGAGGAATTGTTACTTTAAAGTATTTGGAGGCAAGAAGTGGTGATAAATTTAACTTCACCTCAGACACTGTATTTCCTCGTCACAATTCAAAAATATATATGTTAACCTTAGGGCTGCTCAAGGGAAAAAATGGGTCTATTTTTGAGAGCACTTTTTAAGTGTTCAGTCTTGGAAGGACTAGGTAACTGCTTCTTCTGTTTCTACAAACACTTTTCCTCTTTGCTGACTGGTACCCAAAAGAACTTTCCCAACCAAGCAAGATAGCTTTTAGAGAAACTTGATGCCTCTGGACTCCTTGACCTCTGTAAAACTTCTACATGCAGTAGAGAAACAGAACTGTGTGGTGTTGGTACCTGATCTCCTCCTATTGATAAGTGCATATTGGGTGTCCATACTGACATTTCATCTGCTGATTATTATTCAGCTAATCTTGACATTTTGACTTGCTGCTAACTGAACTGGTCAGCCTGTTCATGGGATGCTCTAGCTCTTCACTTTGAATACTCTTCGAGAGGCCATTGATGAAAGAGATCTACATCAGTACTAGGTTCACCTTGGTTTTCTTCCATTCCCCTCCATGCCCTGCAACAGTAGAAGTCCCACTGTATGCTAAGGTTTACAGTTCTTGGGAAACTCTGTTGAGGAGAGGTTTTTTTAAGCCATAGGTTGAAGAATCAGCAAGAGCTGTAAGCATCAATCTAATCTTGTGCACAAAGGCTACAATCCTTCAGAGCTCAAACATGACATCAGTACAACATCTCCATATTTGCAGCTAACCTTTAGTTCTAAGAAGAGGCTACAAAAAGAACATGGGAACAAAACGGTGAATTTAATTACTGTAGTCAATTCTAAAAGCTCCGATATTTTGAAAACAAATCAGAGCTAAAAATTTTTGTTTCAATTGTCATCAAACAGAAAATATTTATGCAGAGGCATTACCATCATGAAAACAAGATTAATAACGGAAGGGGGAATGGTTCATTATCAAATTATATTTGGACCTTGTGCCACCAGAAGTAATGAACTGACATTAGCAAACCATGAACCGAATCATACCCAGCTCATTTGTGGCTCTCAGAAGAGAGGCGTTGCAAGTGATTAGAATAATTTTTCAATGGCTACACACTAGATCGATATACAAGCAAAGGACATAGTTTTCAAAACTGAAGCATAGCTTAATTTTCCTATTTTAACACAGTAAAATTTTATAAGACCATAAAAATCAATACAGTGCGATCTCACTCACTCCCCATGTCTCAGAATTTCAAACAGCAGCTAAGTGGCAACTTAAAATTAATCTAGAAGCTCTATCAACAAACTTTGGCAGGGCTTGAAATGAAGGCAATACAGTCATTTGAAAGCAAGATACACAAGGCATTTCAGACAACAAGAAAACTTGTGAGCATTTAATATTAGCAGGCAAGAAGTTACAGGGTGGGTGTGTACCCTGGGACTCTGTTGGGCGCAGTAAGACTACACACGTTCTCCTTAAGGCCCACGGTCTGCAGGCTCTAACAGCACCTGCAGGCAGCCCCAGCACCCTGGCTGCACCACCACAAGCACGAAGCAGTCCAGGCACTCTCCTGAACACTCACTTTCTTTACCCTGAAGCTCACCCAAAGGAAAAAAAAGAAACAACTTAAAAAGTAGAAAGAAGCAGGATCCGCGCCGGGGCCTGAACCAGAGAGCCCAGGGGACGGGGCCAACCCAGTGCCAACCCGCGCCCTCCACTCTCCTCTCCGTCCCCGCGCTGTCTCACTCGCTGCGTACTCGGCCACGCCCGCCCGCCCGCCCCTCCGCCCTACCCCCCACCACCAGCCTTTGCCTCTCCTGCAGGAACTGTCAGCTTGCACTGACACCTTTTTTACAGGTACATTACAAGCATAATCATCAAAA
>JAOEHX010041134.1:0-18513 GCA_025448015.1 Bolborhynchus lineola
GCCCATGGCAGGGGGGTTGGAACTAGATGATCTTAAGGTCCTTTCCAACCCTAACTATTCTATGATTCTATGATTATTTAAAAGTCCAGAAAGTAATTGTTACAGGTACTGCTTTACATAACCACCTGCATGGTTTAAGTATCCAATCATGGCCAAAGAAATAGCAGTTTTATGATTAAGAATAGTAAAATTAGAACCTATCTAGGTTACAGTGACTCTGTTATATATAAATACTCATATACCAAAAAAAATGACCAAAATAATTCTCTAAATTATGTGCTTTTCCAGTTTGCTGATGCCATAACTGAGTGTTCCTTGAGCAAAATTAAAGCCTGACCTGGCAAATATGTTTAAAATTTTAAATGTAAATGATTTTATTATAAACGTAATTTGCAAAGTTAAACATTATATTACTTGCAGGACTGAGGTCTCTTATCTTAATTTAACATAGGCCAAGAAGTTGGGCACATTCAGTTTCTGCTTAAAATCCACAACTGCTCAAGAAGAGGCTATCCACATGCTTATCTTTAAATGAAAATGCTTATTTAAAGGCAAAAACGCTAAGTTTTTCACCTAAGCTTAAGCAAAGTTGTGTGATTTTTTTTCAGGATTAGTTATAGTATTATAAATTCTTTGGGACAAAAAGAAATTTTTTCAGCTTAAGAGTCCATGACATTCATGAAGTCTTCATTGGTTTATCAGATAGTGGCTTGACTGCACATAAGAAAATCGAGAGTGGAGTGATTAATTCCTTAACAGTATTAAGCATTTGCTGCTTCTAATTATACACCAAAAAGAGGCAGATAGCAGTGGCAGCTTCTAGAGGGATTACATGCAGTGTGGGCATAAGATACAAAGAAGTATCAAATATAACAACAAAATAGAGTGACATAATGAGAAAAATGATGTGAAAACTTACTGGGGGTCCTGCCTTTCCTCTGATCCCTGGGGGTCCTGGTAAACCAAGAGCACCCTGAAAATAGAAAGCTATTAAATACACATGAAAATGCATTGCCACATTATTTTGGAAACAAAAGACTGCTACGCCTTGCCACCTGAAACAGACTTTGAAATAATTCTGTGGGATAAGAAATGTTTTCTAACTTCCAACTCCCATCAAAAGGGTTCTCACAGGATGCGCTATTTCAGTGACTTCTGATGTACTAGCCAAAGACAAAACAAGATATTCACAAGTTTCATGATACGAAGGAGCATGCCACACCACAGGCTGCTGCTAACCACAGCTGGTCCAGGCGAACTGCAGAAGGGAAAAATATCTTTTACAACAGTTTCTTAGCAGGTTTCAGATTACACCGTAATTCTTCTCTTGTTTGATGCATCTCTGAGCACAGAGAAAAGCTGGCAGAATTCTGCCCATGCCCTTTACTCGTCTTTGTTCACTGCTTTCCAGAGCTAAGTTTTAATTAGCACATTTCTTAAGAGATATTAATTCAGTGGTGTCCAGTAACTTTTACTACTGCACTCTGCTTTTATGCAACTCACCTGTTGCATTTTAAAAGACTCAGAAGCCTGATAAAGTAGCTGAAATTGGACAATTTTATAAAACCATGCAATTATAAATTACCTTGTCTCCTGGGTACCCCTGGTCTCCTGGCTCTCCTGCAAGGCCATGTTCACCCTAAACAACATATTATTTTATACATACATATATATGTGGCTTAAAATATGGTAGTTATCAGAACTAGAGAATGAGAAAGACTAATTCAGTGTTTAGTATTTGAAAGTAAAGCGTATCTTTTGACAACAACGCAAGACGTTCCATTGAAGCAAACCTATAGGCACAGTACTGCATATTGTTATGCCCAGTAGTAAGTGCTCTGGCCAGAAGTAAGTTTGTCTAGAGTACCAGATCATGAGACTGAAGTAATTTCAAAAAACAAAAATTATATGAGAAAACTAAAGGAAAAGAGAAGGCTTTGTCAAATACGTTATTTTGCTCAAGATTTAATGAAAGTAGTCTGAAAGAACTATGCATCTCTAGGATAATGGAAATATTTAAATCACCTTATCACCTTTCATTCCAGGTGGTCCCACACTCCCTGGGAGACCCTATTAAAAGGAAGAAAACAAAAATCCAGTGCTTGTCTATAATTTGGAAAGCAGAATAGCCACCAGGCTGTGCAATTGTTTAACACCATACCATGGGCCCTGGAATTCCTGATGGTCCGCTAGGTCCTGCTGGCCCAATGCCTCCCTATGAGACAGCAAAAGAGGTGACTGCATTAAACATTTGATGAAATGGAGTAACTTAAAGACTGCTAATAGAAAGTGACATTTTCTGCACTTCAGACAGAGACCCATGTTCAGGCTAATTTCTTTGGGAAAAAAAGTATCTATATTATAAGCCCTCCACCTTTACAGTTCCCAACCACACCAGCAGAAACACAAGAAACCAATCTTCCCTTTTTTCCTGTAGATTATGTATTCAAGAAAAAATAGTAGTGCATTAGGCAATTCAGAATAAGGAAGCTTTCTTTTGTACTGCAGCTGCACATTCAGTAGCTATTCCCTCTGTCCTCAGGGTTACATGACATCACTACTCTGGAAGTATCAAATTATTTGGCTTAAAAGAATTATTCT
Organism: Bolborhynchus lineola; assembly: GCA_025448015.1. Lineage (NCBI taxonomy): Eukaryota > Metazoa > Chordata > Aves > Psittaciformes > Psittacidae > Bolborhynchus > Bolborhynchus lineola. The sequence goes on from JAOEHX010041134.1 coordinate 2,602, forward strand.
ACCATGAGTAGTGCCATAAAAAGCGACTTTTACTGGGATCTTTCATCTCTCAGTGACTTCTACAAGTTAAAAAACAAATATCAAGTGTGCAACCTAAGTTCTAACAGGCACACTAAATTTTTCTGTTCTCATGTGGCTTCAAAGCCTTTCTCTCATCTCTCCTTTCTGGAATTTATATGGACAGAATTGAAAAAGAAACATGAACCAGAAATTGAGAAAATTAAGAATCTTATGAGAACACCACAGCAACAGCAATATTATTAATGGAAGATCATAGAATTGTTAGGGTTGGAAAGGACCTTAAGATCATCTAGTTCCAAGCCCCTGCCATGGGCAGGGATGCCTCACACCAGACCATGTTGCCCAAAGATGATGAGCTAAACATAAAAAATTATTTAGCAATAATTAAAAGTATATTACTGAGAGAAAAATCTATCTACTTCCTGCCTATTTATCTTGGGGTGTGTGGGGGGGAAACATGGGGAAAAAAAAAAAAGGCAGTGTTATACCTCTATGGCTATGCAAGCATTCAGCAGCCAATATGAATACAGAAACCTTATGCTGCTTGCTGAGAAAGACATGGAAAAGATGAGATGGAGACCTACAGATTTTTAGTTCAGCACACATTTCTTATTCTCTATAGGCTCTTTCAGCATGGTTAGCAAAAAAATATTCTTCTGCAGCCATCACAAGACTCATTGAAGAAAAAAGAAGACTGATGACTTAGCGTCTCAATGCTGCCTGGTAAGGCTCCTGAGAAACTTGCAACTCTACATTGCTTTAGCTTCCCATGACTGCTTAAATGATACATTCTGTCATATTAGCTGATGCCAAGATAAATTGTTTACATTGCTGTCTCTTAATTGTGCTATATATTCTATTTCTTACCATTTCTATATTAATGATACTGTATGTTGAAATGCATGTTTATGGTAAAATTAGCATTGACTGAAAAATCAGAGAGGGATGCTGAGCTGGGAAATACAGCTTACAAAAGCAGTGGGAAGAAGTTCCATAACTGCATTACAAAACTCAGGTTCATGAAACTGCTGTCACAGTCTCTAGGGATATCAGCTACCTAATTAACAGCAAGGAACAGGAACTACACAAAAAGAAAACTGAAAAATCATCTCACTGATGAGAAAAGGGTTGAATTAATAAATCTGACAGATTTTTAAATCATCCTGCCTACAACAACCTTGCTATATGATAGCACATGCTTATCAAGCCGGTTAAAATTTGCTGACAGATAGAAACCACAAAATTATTTCAGCTACCTAAACCATACCTTTCCCACCATTTGTATGTGACAGGTGAAACTAAAACCAAATTGCTTTTACCTGTCAAAAACATAAGATACCAGAAAAGGAAAACCAATCCTTCTTAGAAATAGGTGGGTTTGGGCTTTTTTTTAATTAAAAAAAAAAAAAAAAAAGGAAAAATAAATAAAAAATAAAAGCTAGCGCTGGTAACTGTAGTCGTAAATTTTCTGAAAGTCTTCATCTTATTAAAACTCATGGCCTCTCAAGTCTTGAGAGACTTACTGCTCACGCAGCCAAAACCCTGAACCTGGCAGCTGCTTTGTATACTGCAGAAATCATGGAAGGAATTCTTGGCCTCAGCTTGCTGATGCTGCTCACTTTGCTGTTGTTCTCATGAACAAACATGAAAATATAATTAGCTCCTGACACTGCAGACAGCTGGGCTGGACAAGCTACTTGAATTAATGCTTTTGATTCCTGCCAGAATAATATATTTAATCACATGTTCAATATTGCATTTTGTAATAGTATAATGTGTTATAATTGTCTAAGTATTTTAGAACAAACACTGAAGCCTCTAGTTCTTTGCTCAGTTTTGGATGACTGCTAGCATCTGACTAATAAGGGCTATGTGAAAACAGAGGCCAGGGTGCACAAACCCATTTGGAGAGCCAGGGTGGTTAAGGAACAGGGCTGCACCACACAAGCTGTACTTGGGGATTCTGGGTCACCTGAAACACACCAAAAGTCTTAGCGAAATTCTGCTATAGTTTAAAGAGCACAATGGCCCCCTGGTAAAGATACCTTGGAACATTAGCACAGCTCTTCCAGTTACCTTACTGACTGGGAAATAGGGAACCCGAGTAACTAATATGATGTAATGCAGAATCACAGAGGAATGTACAATTTTACTGATGATGCCTATACACTGTATTAGTATCCACAAAAGACTCATGAACTATATACTGAAGTCCTCTTTAGCCATGTTCTGACCTTATTTCAAAAACCCAACTAGATTTAGTGATGCTTTGGAAGCTTCCAAAGGGTATTCAGGAACATGGAGGAAATGTTGATGGGCCATTTTTCTCAACTGCAAAACCTTACTATACCAGAAAGGTCTTACCTACTACAGACAGTTAACTGCCCCATATTAGCAATGATAATGCGTCTTGGCTAACTAAAGAAGATAACTTTAAAACCATCTTAATATGTAAGTAAGGATATATTAAGCTGTTGGAAGGATGTACAATGGTAATATCTTTATGGAGCCACACTTTTGTATCATAAGAATTTGTCCACACCTGTTCTTGTTCACATATTTGTCACCCCAAGCACTAAACAATATTAAGACCAGAAGCTCATTTGCAACATTATTTCTGCCTCCAAAAAAGTCATTGGTTTTCAGCATATATACATGCACCTCAGCTACAAACACATGAATTTAGGGAGCTCTCCTCTCCGTAAAAGACCGCTACTGCCTTGCAGTCAAATGGAGCTGTGGCAGATGATGTAAAGTTTCTGACACATCTGGGGGTCAAACTCCAATTCCAACAGAAGGTGTGAATATCAGCACATTCCCTATCAAAGTCTGCTTCAAACTGTCACACTGCAAAACTAAAAACTATAGACAGGAAAAATCAGCTAAGTAATTATACAAAATGTCAGTTTCTAGGTTCTACTTTTTTGTCTTTGGATACAAATTATGTAGAGCACATTGGCACATAATATTTTTAAACAGCTGCAACTGTGTAAGAGTCTCACATGTAAACAGGAGATGGACTTCATAGGCAAAACAATTATTGATTTCATGCTGGTCAAAATCTAAATGCACCATCAAATTTTTCTTTGAAGAAGGAGCTCTCATTATGGTTATATTTGGATATATAGAAGTGGAAAAGGCTTTGGTGACTGAAACTGATTTCTTTATTCACAAAATTATCGACATTCAATCTCTCTGTGTTAGTGACTGCAACTCAGCAACATAGCTATTGGAGCTTTGGCCCTGCAAAGGCTAAACTGTTAAGTTTTAGTTAAAATAACTGGTAACAATCTTTTTAGAAGTGACAGGAGACTTTTATAAGAAACCTCAGATACATTTGTACAATTACTGAAGTCATTGAGATGAAAGTCCAAAAATAGTCACATATGAAAGAAAAGCAAACTATAATCCAAGGCAAATTCTCAAAAATGCAACATCTACTCTCATGAGTATTTCAACTGGCTGACATATATCAGCTGACAAGAACACAATGAGTCATGCTTGCATGCTGAAGTCTGGAAGCCATAGAGGTTACTTGACCAAGCTTGTGTGCCTTCGCTATCACAATGCTGTAACAATCTCAAACAATTATAGGAATAATTTCTGTTATGAATGTACCATTAAAAAGATATTAATAATGGAACTCAATTGTTATACTTTGAGAGAAAAGTTAGATGACCATCACAGTGTAAGCTAACAAACTTACCAAAATGCTTCAGATGTCCAGATATCAAAAAAACCCACCACTGGAGACAGTCCTGGCTTTCTTAGTTCAAGTGTAAACATGCTATGCTCTCCCACATGTTATGAACAACGAACAGCTGAGTAGCCAGCCTTGATTGAGCCAACATCAAGAATCAAATCCAGGTCCTTTATCAGTAAACACATCCTTTACTTAAAATAAGGGAGTAAGAAGAGATGTTGCGACACTATCAGTCTTTCCCCCCTCAGATAGGACTTATTCCTGTCACAGAGCTTCTCTGGTGTATTTATACAACTACAGCTTGCAACTACATAATAAGCATCACATTCTGAAAACATCTCTAAAAAAATTGATATGATACTGTATGCAGGATAATGTAACATTGTTCAGGAATTTATTTTGTTTAGAATTTGGTAGCCATATACAGGAAGAATAAGGGCTGTGTTAAAATGTCTGAACACTGCACTTTATCAAAAAGTAATACTGGCTTTAGGGTTATAAACTGGCAAACCTGGTTACTGCAAATAAAAGACCCTGACACATCAGATCAGAAATGAGTACACAAATCCAAACCAAGTTTAGAAATACTCCATACCAACAATATGACAACAGTTTTGTAGAGTGATTTAAATTAAAATCATGACTAAAACAAAATCTGTTAAAACCTCCAGATTTTTATATTTGTTTTTAGTGTTTCACAAACACACAAGATAAATGTTCTAATGAATCCACATCAAATTAAGTAATAAAGTATACTCACTCTTAGTCCTGGAAATCCAGGAGGGCCAACACCACCAACAATTCCCTTCAAATAAAATGAATTTTAGATTACCTGAACTTTAGCATTTAAAACAATTCCCAGCGGTAAGACAAACAAAAGTGATCTACAAAGAAACTCAGCTGGAATTTTCACATAGAGGTCCTGAAAAATGACAGCGTACCACTGTACAGAGGAACACGCTAATTAAAATCCCTGATCGTGAAATTTGCACCAATAAAATCATCCCTGCATTACCAAGGAATACGAGATTTTCTTTTACAATGGCATTTACATCGCGGAAAGAAGAAAAGTTTTTTTTGGAGGGTGAGAATTTAAAAAAAAAAAAAAAAAAAAAAACCAAGCAAAAGAATTTATTAAGATACCTTTGAAAGATAAATAGGAAACCAGCTCAGGTCACCAAAAGACCTTTGCAAATTAAAGGCTACATTCTCTTCATGGAAAAGTATTTCTTGATAGAAACTACAGTATTTGTACTTTATGTAGAAGTAACAAATTCAACAGTACTCTACTACTGCCTCTGCTGCACCCAAGTTTAACTCATTAGAGGGTAAACCCCTGGAAAACAGTTGCCCAGTGTGAAAAGGCTATTTTAGATCTCCAGGTCAGCATGCTTTGCCCAGGCTTTCTCAAAACCTGGGACCTGCTACTCAATGGATATGATGCAAAGGGTTCACTGCAGCACATCAGCACCCATAGTGAAAGGAATTTTTAGGCAAATAAATCTGAGTCCATTCTGAAGCTGTTCAACAGGGAGGGCATGGCTGCTGAGCATGGCACAGAGGACACCTTTGTGCTCTCCTCCCTCCTCTGGAGCCTACGCACCTTCTCCAACCTGCTTCAAACTAACCACAGAGGAAAGCTGAATGCTCTATCAACATCATTCAAGGCAGACTGACATCCTCAGAGAACAGAGGGTGTTGTGGAAATGAAGGATGGCATTGCTCAGTTAAGCAGAAGAAATCAGGCATGAAGACAAATGTCATTAGTGTCAAGTCAGCACATGGGAAGAAATGTCTTTCCTTGGAGTTCCTGCCACCACAGGCCTCCCAGGCAGCCCCCACTCACCACTGCCAGCTCAGGAACAGGCTCTGTAAATATCCCATTAGCACTGCAGCCCCCTGCAGCTGCAGCTCTGGCCCCTTGCCTGAACAAGCCCTGCAGAGCGAGTTTTGGGGGAGGTGGGAGAAGGGTTGCTGCCTGTCGGAGAAGGCAGAAAGATCAGCAGCTGTCTTGGCAGATTAGAAGGAACTTGTTTGCAAATGCTTCTTTTAAAACAGGCTCCTATGTGAAGCACAAGTCTGTAATTTCAGATCCAGGCTTTTTGAGCTTGTTTCTATTAAAGTACTGTTTTTATGAGGGTCTTGTGGAAAGACAACATCTGCTTTATCAGGAATGGAGGGAGACTTGGGAGTACCTGGAGGGGAAGAAAGAACTAACCTTTTAATATCATTTGTGAAGCAGCTGGTGACGCTTACAACCCCTCAGAGGGCTTTCAAGACAAAAAACACCATAGTGACATGACCTGAGAGTCCCACAAGGGGAACTTCACCTCAGAGATCAAAAATGCAAGCTAATTTTTTTCCCATGTTCCAAAATACTAACACTAAATGTTAATAATCAACCAGCAAAACTGATGTAAGCTCTTCTAAAACAAAATGTGTCAGGAAAGGGCAGGCCTTCAGAAACAAGACCATCTCCGCCTAATTGCTGGCTCTGGTCCATATCAGAACAACCTTTAAACAAAAACTGATAGCACTTTCCAAAGGAGCATCCAACAACAAAAGCAGATGCAAATCAGCAGCTCTTCTCTCCAGCACTTACTGCTGTTCCCTTATCTGTCCTGAAGCCCTTTCACTGATTTCTTATATCAAAGGAAACCTGAGTGTGGAGTCCACAGCCAAAGTTTCCCTACAAATACAGCAAGGCAGCAAAGCTCCTTTGAGGGCAGCCAGTGGAGTGACTTGACTGTGCCACAGTTTGAATACCATACCATGAGAGCACTTTGGCCTGCACATGCTGCCAAGGACAAAGCTGTTATCATACTGATTATAATGCACTAAATGACATACTAGTGTAATTGTATTCAGTAACAGTTCAAAGGATGAAATCAACTATCAAATGCACAAGCAACAAGCATGCGAAAGCCAGCTAGCAGACAGAATCCCGTTTTGTTAAGATGATCTTAGAACAATGGTTTGAATAAACAAGGCAAAGGTATAGCCCATGCAAGAATTTTTGAAGACAAAACATCAGTAATGCAATGAGCACAGCAAGACATCCAATTCTCAAGGCAATTAGCACATGCAGCAGTGGAAACACTGTTCTCTCAGCAACTTTCTGGTTCTTCTCTCTCTTTTTAAATACTACTACTTCAGTTCTATCCTAGTAATTTCTGTGGAAAAGTAACAGTCCAAAATTATTCTGTGGACTTCAAGACATTACTTTAGAGGCAAAAGTCACCTTTCCATTTGAATGTCACAAATTTTACCATCCTAATCAATGTATAATCTGATACTTACAGGATTCCCATCGAGGCCAGGGGGGCCTCTATTTCCAAAGTCACCTGGAAAACCCTAAAGCAGAAGAGAGAAAGCTTGTTCTTTATTATCCAGGACATGAAGGGTGATTTGAACATGAATTCCTATAGGTATTAGAAACTGGGACATCAGCAAGTGGATTCAGTGAGTGCGATGGAGGAAAGTGAGAAGTAGAAAGTTTCAGCTGCACAGTTCAGATGAACAGTGGTGTTTGTCTCCTAAAATCATAACCAAAAAAAGATAACCATAACCTTATTATTATTATTATTACATAACGTAAGACAAAAATCAGGTGACTGAACTGCTTTAAGGGCAATATTGAACAAGTATTACTTGAATTGTTTGCTTGGAGTCTCTTTTCCTATTCAGGATTTTTACTTCCATTTTTTTGTTACCTACAGCAATCACTGAAACATCTGCCTTTTGTTCTCTCCTTATGCTTCCCGAAATATTAATGGTTGCAGCCTCAGTGTTACACATGCTCATTAGAAATCAACTTTTTCATCTTTCTTCCACAACACTGCCCCTAGCAATGTGAATATTCGCCTTACTCCGCACCTACAGACTTCAACAATCGCTTTACTGGCTCCAACTTTTCTTGCTTCCTCATAGGTTTGTTTTTCTTCTTTCTGATGTTGCCCACTGCCAAGGCACAAGTTGCTTGGGAAAAGTGGTTTAGGTTTTACAGGTTTTTTGTTCGGCTTTTAGGAAAAAAAAAACCTGTAATTTTAAATTAACTTCATTAAGATTAATTTTTACCAGTGTACTATTGCCAGGCAGATCTCACTATTTCCCTAGAAGAAACACATGAAGCCAATACCAAACTCATGTAACATGCTGGAACAACTTTATAGGCTATTCGTTTCCATCACCATGCATGACACTGGATTAATCTGAGACATGCTTAACACTCCCTGTACCATCTGTTGGGTTGCTTTTGATTGGAGGTTTTTTTTTCTGTATTCTCCTGCAAAAACAGGAAAGCAAAAGATAGGAAGGTCTCTCACCACCACTCAATTTTTACTTAGGATTTGATCATGGAAGTCACAAAGAAGAATCTATAGCCATAACTGTAAGATACGACAGTACAGGTCTTTAAATTGTACTGCCTTATATAGAAAGTAGAGGTTCATAGGCTAATGTCAATGAAGTAGATTTAATTGGTTCTCAATCTGTGCACCATTGGCCAAATTTCTGCACAACTCTGAAAATGTACTGTAAAATTTCACACATGCAGAACGTACATTTGACAGTGCCTTTGTTGTTAAAAGCTATCAGCTGATAAAGATGTAGGCAAAGATTGACTTGCTACCCTTTCTTTTAGTAGCACAGTTCTTGGTTGTACTGCCTACCATTGGTAGATACTGAAAGAGACAGAATAGCTGGAACACACAAAAAGATCTTAAAAAACAAACCAAACCGAGCCAACAAAAACAACACACAAATGAGGCATCAAAAGTGAAATGAAGAATGCAATGGGACAGCTTTACCAGGCACCATATTATATAAACAGTTCAGTGTATATGCTGCAGGAGCCCACCATAGCATGAGTTATGAAAGGGACAGATTACTCAGTCATAATCCCATTCTCAACAGCATGTTCTAACTAATGCTGACAAAACTTCTTAGTAGAAAAATTAAAGGAAAATGCAACATAAGAGAACAATTAGAAAAGTCCAAAATTTGAAGTAATACTATTTTTGTGCAACAGGTATTTTATTACATCAATATTATCATTTAACATTACTATAAAGCATACAAAGAATGACTATTCATAATTATAATATAAAATAGAACCTGTTTTTACAGTTAAAACCAGACTTGATTAATAAATTTTTGGTATCATTTACAAGGTCTGCTCTGCCACATTAACCACTGGTTGTAACTAACCCCACATAGAAGAAAACAATGTATGTAAAAACATTCTCCCAAATGTGGTCAAACTATGTATGTAAAAGCACAATGCATCATACAGGACAGATAAGGCATTAAAAATACTTTAGAACTAACCAAATTTTGTATTACAAGCATGCAGCAGAAAGAAATTGAATACATGTGTTTCTATGAAATATTTTCTTTGAAGCATATTGATTGCAAATCTAATCTAAAATTCAAACAATCCCTTACTCTGTATTCTTCACAATAAAGATTTTTGGCAATTGAGTATTTTGTTCCATTTCATGTATGCCAGAGATGTTACAAGTATGAGTAACTACTCAATAAGCCTGCATTTTGAATTGTAAGTGCACAATTCCTAGTACAATCTGCTTACACTTCAGCACTACTTTCCAAAAATGAGCTCATATTTGGGATCTGCTTTATTTCAAAAGGATCCTTGCCAGTCAGGTTATTTCCCCCCCTAAGTATTATTATTGACAGAAGTTTTGTCTGAAGAAGTAAGTTGTATCCTAGAACACACAGTGAGGAGCCTGACTGCAGGCAATACGCAATTCTCATTACAAACTTCCTTTAGTGACAGTGATGGGCCTCAAAGCACCAGTGTTGTTAACTCTCAGACATTGTCAAAAGATGTTGCCATCACAGCTATCATTGTTTGGGGTTAAAATAACACAGGTTCTCTAAGCTTTCAATCCAAACAAGAGTACTTAAGTCAGGTTCCCCTGGAATTCATGCAATTGCTCCCCTGGTTTTGCTCTTATATTACTAGCCTTTAGTCAAATTAGTATTTTATAAATCATAGAAGAGATCTGGGATTGAGGAAATGACATTGCACAGGAACCAGGATGGACTGCAGGTAATCATGGACATTGTGTAGAGGTGCTTTTGGTGCTCTGTCACCTCTGTGAAACCTCTCCAAATTGATTTATATAAATAAAAGTCCTTATCAGAGCACAGCCTGGCACTGAAAGAAGTTGTGCTCTGATTATAAATGAAAAATAACTGCTTACGACAGCATGCACAGCACCAGCTGTTACGGACTGAAACAAACTACTACACTGGGAATCAGAAGCCTCAGTGAAATCTTTTGCTGTGAAATTATAATGCAGAACACATCTTCAGAGTACCCTGCTATCACTTTCTTTTCCACATTGAGCAGAAGCCTTTGTTCTCCATCCAGGTTCTCTTTCTTTAATGCTGCATGAGACTCACCAGCACAGCACATTGCCAACTACTGCTAAGTACTAGAGGCACAGACCCCTCCTTGCTCACCACTCAGATGCACAAAGTAGCATTTGATTCAAACTACAAGCAAACTACAGTATGGTCAACAAGCACAGGAGCACTCTGTTCTGCTAGCTGAATAACTAAAAAACAGATTCTCTGATTTTATAGCTTTTACAGCAGCTTCAGAAAGGGTAGTCTAGCAACTTAATGACACTGCTTGCCTTTTGTTGTATCAGAAGGAAATCTCTCAAAGGTTAGTAGTGCCTTTTTTTGACTGGTTTTAGAATTCTCTTCAACTTTCATAGCATACATAAGGGTCAAATGATGGTAGCCCCATTACTACTGCTAAACAAGCTTGTTCAACATTCTAGATAAAAATCATCTGAACTTCTCAGTGCGAGTGCATAACTGCAGATTGCTATTGCCATTTCCAATCTAAAACCACAAACAAGTTAAAATTGGAAACTCCTGGATAGCTTCAAAGATTTAAAATAATAAGGCTGCAGCAGAAAACAACCACTTTGCACTGAAGATATACCACAGGAAATATGTAAACCTTGATAATATATACTTGGCAGATTTGTGTTTATTCTCAGCTGTAGAAATATATATGTTGAGGACAGCTTTAATTCACTATTGTCCAGAAATATCAGACATCAAAAGCAGCTGATTTGCATTCAAACCAACACCAAAATCAGACTTATAAAACTTGCACTGTATCTGTATCTTGGGCTAACAAAAATTATACAGAGTATATTTATGTGTTTGTCATCTTTTAACCCTCAGGTAACTGGTACCAATAAGTAGCCACAAAGCTCATCATGTTAAGTCTTCCTCACTACGGAACAAGTAGTAGTTGTAATCTGCACAGAATTCTCAGTACTGCAGAGTACTAATTGGAACCAATGAAAAGTCACCTATGAAAAAAATAAAACTAAAACTTTTCAGCTGATTAAGTTACAGAGTGAATTACAGGTGCATTGGCAGCAGAAATTTTAGCGAGCATTAGAAGATACTATACCTGTCTCCCTTTAGGACCTCTTTTTCCACGGAAGCCTGGGATGCCCTGAGAAAGAAATAACCCATCATAAGTAGATTTTATTTTCTCCAATAACTTAAATTCCACTAATTAACCTCCACTTGGTTGGAAAAGACAGTGTGAGAAAAAACACCATGGAAAAAAAAAATAATTAGCAAAGAATCACAGAGACAATGCCCTGTAACAAGGAGGCAGAAACACAAACTTCACTCGTCTTCTTTGTGGCCACGTCAGAACAACTATAAAGAAGGGCCACACCCTGATTCCATCAAATTACATGGCCAGACACCCTTTGTGCCTAAGAAAAGCAAGAAAAGGCTAAAGTACAACACAGTGACAGAGATTAAGATTTCCAGGACTGGGTTTATTGCCAATATTTGTCAGTTGACAGATGATATTAATTACTGACTGAATGAAATTGCTTCAATGAAAAAATACACTTTATGGACCCTTGGTGGTAAGCAAAAAAATACCCTTAATCCTTTCAGCTCTAGATTAAATTCAAATAATAATTTACAGCTGCTGATCCCCATTTAACTTTAGCACAATTGCATTTAATTGATTAGACTAATTACATATAACCTATTTCATAGATTCACAGAATGGTTTAAGGTTGGAAGGAATCTGAAAGCTCATCCACTTCCAACACCCTTCCACTGGCAGGGACACCTTCCACTAGATCAGGTTGCTCTAGTCCCATGGACTTATGCACCCCGAGGTTTCTCCCACAGCAGGCATTTCTTCATTCTCCCAGTCCCTTCCCTTGTCTTCTGTGACTTGGAAGGTGTCGCTGGAACATGTGCTAGTGAGGACTAAGGCAAAAGGAGTCGTGGAGTACCTCAGCCTTTTCCATGCTCCAGGTGACCAGGTCTCCCAATTCCTTCCAGGGGGGCCTACATTCTCTCTCCTCTTCCTTTTATCCCCAATTTACCTATAGAAATTTTTCTTGTTGCCCTAGTTTCTTCCACATCAGTCGTGCATTTAGAAAACGATTCAAATGAATGGTTATACTGTGTACACTTTTTCCCCATTCTGACACACCTTGCATTACCACCCAAACATCAATATTTCATTAATGTTCCAATAAACCTACCCTTTCTCCTTCAGGTCCTTGTTGTCCTGCCACACCTGGAGGTCCAATGAAGCCCTAAAAAAACATAAGAACAATTCTTGATTACAAGGCTGCTTCCCACCAACATTTGTCCTTCAGTATTGCCCAGCTGTGAGTTCAATACCCAGAGATTACATTCAGGCTTATTTTAAAGTACCAGTGAATCTCAATCAAATTTGTGACTAGGATTTACTCTCCAAACAACAGGAAAAACAATTGCCTTTTACAAGGGTATAGAATCAATTAATAAAGAAGCACGAAGATAGTGTTCCAGTAAGATAAAGTTGCTTAGGGACCTTATTTACTAGAATAAATGATATATAAAAAATCTGCTGAAGTTAATCTTATCCATGAGATACATCAGAAAACACACTCATCATTAACAACACTGTGATCACTGCTATATGCCAAAGTCCCAGAAAGTTTACCCTGCCACAGGCAAAGTTTTTTTCTTGAAGATCAGTCACAATGCATTTCTCTCCCATCTTCCCCTCAAAGGCAGAAATAGGTCCTCTCATATCATCAGTTGTACGGACACAGAAACAAGCTGTTGACGCAGCAGAAATTATAGTACAATTCACAAAAATAATACTAGAGATGAACGCTAACCTACCAGATTCAAACTGAGACTGGGACAGAAATATTAGGTAAAAAAAAAAAAAAAAAAAAAAAAGAATCCCTCGCTTTCATCTGTCTCTCTCCAGTCCTCCAACTGTAACAATTTGGGATTTTTGGGTTGCCCTTTTGAGAGTAAGGAAAACAAAGGCACTTTTTTCTTTCCCCTACAGTTTCGTGAAACAGCTCATAAGCAGAGTATCATTTACAGGAATGTTCTAAACTTACAGCTCTGAAGATACTCTGTATGATGTTGCTATACACCTCAATGGCACGGTAGCCTGCCTCAACAGTGCTGCATCATAATCTTTCATTGGAAGCTGCTTGTAGAATTCATATACAGGACTTAACCTTAAGACCTGATCGGTATTCTTCCCTAAAATTAGTCGCATGTTGGCCATTTTTAGCTTTGTGTAAACAGAGACGTAGTAACTTTTCAGGAAGCACGGGGGATCATTTAATGTCTTGGTTGAAGGGAGAATGAGACAAATGCATTGAGATCCTAAGCAAAAATAAACTGAAGAAATGTAAAAGATACAATCCCTGAGGATGTGATATCTGTTGGTACTTGATCCTGACAAACTAATTTTCCCCTTCACTGTAATGAAAACTGACATAAAAAAAAAAAAAAACCCAAAAAAACCCAGACATATGTTTAAGAAGCTGCTGCAGGTAAAGGTTTCTAATAACTACACTAAAGCAAGCAAACAAACCAAAACAAGACAAAAGCAAATCTAGCAACACAGTAAGATTATTTTAACAGGTATTTGAGAACACACTATACTGCTCAGCAATCTGCACAGCATGAGCTGAGCACCTGAAAACACCAAGCAAAAGGCTCCTTCAGATCCTAGGTGCAAACAGTAACATGCAAATTTCTGGAAACCCATTTCTACTGCCTGATGATGAGTCAGCCTGAAAAAACACCTACAGACACACAAGCATGCACATATGCCTATTAAGAAAAAAAGCAAAACCAAAATGCAAAAAACAAAACACAAAACAATCAGACTCCCAGGAGAAAAGCCAACCTATTTTACCTCCAAGAATAATCACAAGCAACACTTGACTCAGCAGAGCATTTAAGAGCATTCTATCCCTGGGACATACATGACTACAATGGAACCGTTCTAAAATCTCAAGATCACTTTTATAGTTTTTACATGACAAGACATTTTCCCTTTATCAACTTCCGTGGCTGTTAGAGATTGCAAATGCCAGCTACGTTTCCCTTCTTGACAGCTTCCATTATGAAAATAATGCTTCAGGCAGGAAACATCTGCTCCTCTTCATGCCCAGCTCTCACACACCCACATTTAGTACCACTTTCCTTCTCTTGTCTGCATGCATTCCAAGTAAGAGGAAGGGCAACAATGGAAGACTGCTCTATGCTGCTCAGCAAGGGAAAAAAACAACCCTGAAATCCTTACAATATGTATTTGGAAAGAAATGCTATGTTTTCTCATCTGTAGGTTCTCTAAAAACATAGTGATCAGCGGGTATACAACTGGCAGAGCTGAATGAAATTCCTCATCCCCCTTCTGATGTACTGTATGGGTAAAAATAGACACGCATGCCAAAATTCTTAAAATGCTTACTTACTCGTACACCCTTAGGACCTGGGTTACCTTCTGGTCCGGCTAAGCCCTAATACAAAAAGACATGAGTTGTACTTCATCTTAAACAACTAGATATACTGTATTTAAAAGAACTGTTAACAGCCTTTGTTACCTATAAACTGGCAATACAGTCTTAAATTTATTAAGGTTGAAGAAGGTGTTACCAAGCAGGCCCCTGGGGCCATGTTCAGAAAGGTGTCACACTAATTCCTGGCTGAAACTTAAGACAATGACTGAAAATTTCTTCACATCAAAATTATTGCTTCTGGGAGGAAATTTTTTTCCAGACCCAGTGATATGGCATTACAGTGACATAATTCCACAGGATTTTTCATATGCTTTAATAGTTGGACACATTTCCCACTATTTTCAAGCTAATGCCAGAATAGCATATGTGGCCCAAATGCTCCAAGCACTCTGTATGATTCAACACAAACATGTTATCAACTATTACTATATGAAATACAGTAATGGAATTTTAAAATATATTGCCATTACAAACCTTAACCAATAAAATACTGAGTATTGGGCAAATTCACCCTTTAAGCAGAGAACCACAAAGTCAATTGTTGAATTTGGCTTATATATGGGGAAAGCAATGATTGCTTCTACGTTATGTCTTACTTGTATTACTGGAGTGAGATATCTGTCACCTTACAAGTAAACAAAAAAAAATAATAAATTCATATTTATATAAGTGCCTTGTATTTATAGAAAGTTGCTTTCTGGCTTTAATGATTCTCCTTCTCAAGTATCTCAATGGGGCAGGGGGAAAGAAAAGTATCTCCTCATGTTCTATTTCCATAAAGGGCTGAGCAAATAATTTCAGCAGTGAGGTAAATATACTGATGAAAATCAGGAGGAAATACACTACAACAGGTGGTTTCCTATTGCTTCTGGACTTGAAATATGAAGATAAAACACACAGAACTACATGAAGTTTATGAAGGAGTGTAAAATTTTCAGACATTCAGTACCTGGGGGTAGTGTCATTTATGCATTCCAGAAAGGTACAGTTTTACTGTATCTAGCCCATCAAAGTTTAAAAGTTATGAGACTCAACATTACCTTGTGGGCACTACCTGTGAGAGGTTCGTTTCAAGGAAAATTGACAGGATGCAAACAAATATATTTATATTATTACTAGCTCTAAAAGAGTTTGATATAGTACTTTTGAAAAGAACAAACAAGACACCCAAAACTGCAAAGACATTAGTATAGTTACTGCACCTGCCTGCCAGGGTAACCAATGATCCCAATGTTGCCAGCCATTCCTGGAATTCCCTGAAGGGAAAAAGAGGGGAAAAAGAAATAAAAAAAAAAAAAAAAAAAAAATTAGAAGTTTTTGAGTTTATCTGTT
>JAOEHX010041134.1:18613-55508 GCA_025448015.1 Bolborhynchus lineola
GCCAGCCATTCCTGGAATTCCCGGAAGGGAAAAACAGGGGAAAAAGAAATAAAAAAAAAAAAAAAAAAAAAAAATTAGAAGTTTTTGAGTTTATCTGTTTTAGGTTTTAACATTTCTCTTTTAGCACCCAGTCCTATGACACAGCTTAAGCTCATGGAAAAATTGCTTTTAGAGCAATCTATATAGCAAGACCCTGCAATTAACTCATCATACATACTTAACTCCACCAATTTTAGCTACATATCCTTTAAAGAGAATTACAAGAAGAGTAGTCTAAGATTTTGTGAAATACAAGAGTGCACCCCTTACTTCCATAATAAAAACACAGATGCTATTCATAAAGAGTAATTGAGGAGGACTACAAGAGACAGGTCCTTATAATGAAGTAACCGCACTGGTCTTAGCACCATTTGAACAAATACATTTCATTAAAGAATCCTTGTGTCCTTACAAAGCTAGATGTTTTGTTTCTCCCAGAAACAGGTCATTATATCACTGAATTAGTTACAAATGCATAGAACTTCTCTCCATCTTCTTTCTCCTAATCAAATCCAAACACAATTTCTGTTGTTTTATTACCTGTTTATTTTTGAGAAAATATACTTTTCTGAAATGATGCCAAATGCCACAGGTTCATTACCCAGACACAGGAGGCTCCACTCACCACTGCTCAGTTCATTTTATTTTAAACAAGCCAAATCCATAAACTGGGCATTCTCCCAGCCTAACTCTTCCACTCACTGCCATATGTCAGCATTAACACAGCAATGGATTGAGACTTCCTCTCCAAGCTGTTCAGAGCAGATTTATGGTGGAACAGCAATCTCAGGAAGCAAAGCTTCGACACACAGATGAAAAAAGGGGCTGCAATATTTTTTGTTTAAATAAGCTGCCATTCAGATGATTCTGTCACCTGCTTTCAATCAACAGTGATTCATCACCTGACAGGAAGATGAATCCTCCTGTCATGGAACTGGGATCTGTGATTACCTATTTTGGCTCAACTGTACCTCTAAATATGGGTATATGCAAAAACAAAAACCCAAAAAAACCCCAAAACAACAAGCAGTAGAATCACTGCATTTTCAACTTATCTTTTAACACCTTTCCTTAGTTACCAGCTGTTCAAGGAGATCCATAAATCACAAATTGAGAGGAATGTCTGTCATCATTGTACAAGCTTCTAAAAAGTACAAAACAGGCAGGCACTACACATGACAAGAAGCTGGCCTAACTCATCACCTTCACCAGCCAGACCTGAAAATACCAGCTGTAGGAACTACGTGCAAAATAAAACTCTTGCATCCAAAGTGTTCTCTTAAAAGTTACATCAGAGTATTTTCTAAGAGATAATAATGAAGGAAACTATTTACAGCAGCATTTAAGAATGAACACCAAGATATCAAACAGTTGCACATCACCAGTTTTCACATTCTTGACCATGAATTGCCCTCAAAGGAACTTACATGCTTGATTGTGTGCATACCAAGCAGAACTACTTTTCCATGAAAGCTTCACTTTTTTCCCTCCGTGGTAGCAACTGATTACTTTTCACCTGCAACTTCTTCATAGATGGAGACACTTCTCCCACTGTTAAGAATACCTTTTTTTTTTCCCCACTGGCTATCTCTTCATCTCACTGCTAAATTATAGTCACCACTGAAAAAATGCCTGTAGGCCTATAATACAAATCACCATTCAGTGAAAATGTGTGCATAAAATTCACTGAAATCATGGATGATGTTTATGAGTTTTCATCTTCCTTCAGGTGCCTAACACCCATTAGCATCACCATTTCCCTGTCAAGTGTCATTCAAAAGGAGAGTCAGGCTTACATCTACTCTGCCATTAGGACCCACATTACTGTTAACAAGACATCAGCAATTGGATGTCTCTGAAATGTACATTCAGACTGCTTCAATTGACATAGAAGTGAGAAAAAACACTAAGTAATCATTTTATTTTCTAAATGCTAATGGATTTTAAATGCATTAAATCAGTTGAGGTTTTAAGAGATTCCAAACTGTGCCTCCATCAAGAATGTCACGCCAAACTCCACCAAGCCAGTGTAGTATTTGAAGAAAAGCAAGCTGTTCTTTTCCATTTCATTTAGATAATTTTTACCACACTGATCTCTAAATAATCTGAATTCTTGCTCAAGAACTATCAAGTATTTCCTTAAGCAGTCAGTAATTTACACTGATTGTTTATACTGAACACTTACTTTGGATTATGCCACCTTGTACCCTCAATTGTTCATCTGTAGAGTACAATATACTAAGCCCTCACCACTTACCTGCTCACCCCGTGGCCCTTGCAGTCCCACATGACCCTTAAGACCCTGCAGGTAAAGAAACAGGTAAGTGATAAATACAGTTAAACACACAAAATGGACATTATTTTTCCCCCCCTACTTCAAGCTCCCTTTATCAAAAAAAATTATCCCGACCTGTTTGTCTGCAGCATTAGTGTGGGTTACATTTAGCAGCTCATATGAATGCTGAGTTAGAGAAAAGGAGTAAGAAATCTTCAATGTAGACTACAAAATTCCTAGGTATCAGCATGCTTAAAGACAGCTCCAGACTTCTACTCTTTTAAACAAATAAGTACATGGGATGCTGTCACCAGTTATGAATGAAACTGAAGAACTGGATTTGGTACACTGCATTTCCCCATTTCGAATCCTTGCCATGACGTCCTTTCTGAACAAGGCAGTTCAGAAGGGGTATAAATAGAAGATTATCCCAGCCTATATTAGGACACTCTCAAGACAAACAGACCTTCCAGAGCACATTATATCTCCTTTTAAAATTAACATAGAATAAATTCCAGCTCTTATATTACAGAATTAATACTGGTAGGGAGAATAGCCTGTTCCACATCCCAGACCTCTTCCCTATGGTGCTGGAATCATGAAGCTGTCAAACTTCACTCCCTGTGCATTTTTCAGCTCTTAAATTAAAAATAGAATTAAAAATAGAGCTTAAACCTGCCATCTGCAACAGCACACTTGAAAGAGGAACCTTCTTCTTAGATGTCTTTGCACTAAACATACCCAGACAAGCTGGCTTAAAAGGGAGGCTGTTAGCAGTCGCATGATTGATGCGAAGTCAAGTATCTGGTCTCCACATCGCTTGCAAGAGGTACTGGGAATATGGAAGTTCCAAAAGCTGCAGCTTGAAAGAGAAAGACCAAAACAATCCCTACTCTGGATAGAAATATATCATAAAATTGGCCTTAAAGATATTGATTGAGTAATGGGAGTGTCTTGGCTGATGTCAAACATCTGGCTGCCTTGTGGCATGATGATACTCATTAGTAGAGACTTGAGACCCACTGTAATGAGGAATTCTGCAACTGATTTCAGCAGATCAGGTATCACAATTTTTTTAATGAGCTTCTGCATGACCACAAGAGTATTTCCGCATGAAATTAATTTTATTATCATATACAAAATTAAAAGATGGAATAGTCTTGCTTGCTGATAGATAATTTTAGACAACAGAAGACCACATATGTAAGGCTTCAAAATTTGACCTTTGCTATTACAGGCTATTTGAGGAATCTTGATCCAGAACAGATGTACTCATTAAGAAACCTAAAGGCCTCATTTTCTCAAAACCCAACAAAGCACACATGTCCTTTCATTTTGCTTATCATGTGCAAAGCATTGCCAGTTTGCAAAATCGTAGTGCATTCTGGCTTCTATCCTTTCCTGTAGCTTAAGTAATTTATATGTTCTCTTGTATGTAGGGAAGCAGGTCTGCATTGCTGTTGGGGAGAGTGTGAAGGTCGTGGAACAAAATAGCTGTAACACAGATAGCCAGGAGCTGATCTTCAACAAACTAGTTAATATGATATATCCCAATTTACTACATTAATGCTTGTCTAAAATCAGAATTCTTTTATTGACTTGCTAAAGCGGAACTTAGATGCCAGCATAAGCCAGTAACTCATCTTTAGCTTTTAAAATGTGCCTCAATGCCATGTGTTTTTTTTTTATCTCCCAGTCCACTCTGCATTTCCTGAGTTTTATCCATTTCAGAATTTTATGCTCTCTCTATGCTTGAGCAATCAACTAAAGTAGGTGTTGCTGTAAGACATCTTTCAGTAGTTTATTATTTCTGTACAGGGAGAAAAGGAAAACAAATGCTGCTATGCACAGAAAAAATCACAGAGAAGTTTATCACAATTTCTTTTCAAAGTGGATCAGTTCAACTGATTAACATCTGTATGGACAGCCTCAAAAGAAGGCACAAAAGGAACTGTGAGCTTAAGAAGGATGACTGATAACTGGTGTGTGTGTTTCTACACAACAGCATCTCACTTCTGAACTCTGAAATCATGTTTTAGAATCACATGCCCATATTCTCATTCAGAACTTAATGTGGCCTTAATTCATTCTGATTTATTTAATGCTGGCTGGGAATTAAGTTAAATTACACTAAAGTGAGTATCACCCACAGAAAGTTTTCACTTAGGGGTTTCCCTTTCCTGTGACTTACTAATCCTTTCAAAATTCTTAAGTTTTTAGTAGCTTGGGTTTGTATTCTTGATCTTATACCTTAAATAAGACCCAGTTTGCTCTGAGCTATGATGAAAGTAAACAAGAACACAAGTTCATATGTGCTTGTTTGATAAATGAAATACCTCTCAAATTCTAATGAAGACTAATGCTCTGATTTCAAAGCTCAGTGCGGAAGAGAAAGTTTTGAGGCATCCAATTACAGTAATACAGACTTGAAGCATATTATAAAAACACAAGCTGCAAGAATACTTAGGTCTGCGTGAGAGGAAAAAACAACCACCAACTAATATGACTCAGATGAGACTTAAGTGTCTGACTTCTACCATATGCCTAGCACAGTGGGACCCAGACCGAGAGAAGTCTGTATATAGCAAAATGTACATGTTAAATTGTAACAGCAAGGTCTTTTAAGCCAAGTCTTTCCATCTTACTGGTATAAGATGTGTTCTACTAGAATTTCTATGCATTCATTATTAAAATACATCTGGAACAACACCAGCAACTTTGCTAGAGAGCCAAGAGGTTTTCTGTGACATTTAAAAATCAGGAGGTGAAGTATTATACCTAACACTGTTAACACTATGCACAACCATCAGCTATAGAGAAATTCTAATCAACGGAAAGTGACAGAAAAGGCACTGCACAGGTACTACAGTCATTCTAATGTATTGGCATGATCCCAGGCAAATTAATGTTCAGGAGTACTGTCCTTTGGATGACAATATATCCACCAGTACTGTGCCTAGCACAACCAAGCACTCACTTGTCTGTACAGTGAAGAAGGCACTTTTGGGGGAGACAGGAAAGGAAGGAGCTTCTGCTCTGTGAGTTTTCTGGACCGATAAAAGTTTTGAGTGCTAGTTTAGAGATGGTTCTGTAAAGACAGCTCCAGATCATGCAACTGCTCTGGGAACAACACTGTCCTTGGGCTAACCCTCATCTCCTGCCATTGCTTCTCTTCCTCAAAAGATGCCTAAAAGAAAACAAGGCACTAAAGACTTCACAAACATGCAATTTTGTGTTCTTATGCTAGAAAAAATTTGGAGCCCTACTCTGAACAAAACTTGGCTTTTTATAGTGTGTGACAGGCATGAGAAATACAGCATATTTTACATGCAACCCCAAGGATGAGCACTCTGACACACGGCATGTAATGAAAAATGAAGTCAATCACAATTATCTGTTCCCAAAGTCCCAATTATTAACATATGTTTGGTTTGCCATCTCACTAAAAAAACACTCATAGATTCTCAGCTTTTTATAAAAAAAAGCCCACGTCATTTTACAATTCTAATCCAAAACAGTAGTTTACTAGTGCTGTTCTATTCCACTGAGGGTCTCAATCTCTCAAAAGTAATTTTTGTCAAAATAGGTAAAAATAATAAGCACATTTGCCTCAAATTTCCACAAACACATGTTTTTGCATAAGCACCAAATAACACTGCAAAGGAAATTCAGGATCAGGCAAATTCTGATTGGAACACTTGTTCAATACAGTCTCTTCCACAACTTTCCTTCTGCTTTCCTGTGTACGTAAGACTGCCATTAATTTTGGTGTATTTATTAAATGCAGTGTGGCACCTGACATTTCTCATATTAAACCATGTCACATTATGTGGCATCCAAAATTGGAACTTATTCCAACCGAGTTCTATTTTAGCAATTCTGGTAGACATTTTGGAAAAAAAGCAAATAAATCAGTGCAGAAATACTGAGCACATGATCCCATGGACTTCATTCTATACTACAAAATACATAATATAGAAAAAGAAATTAAAAACCTATTATTGAAAACTGAATAAAATTGATTTTAAAATGGCTGTATCTCACAGGCAAGCTTATCTTCCCTACTACCTATTCTCTTTGAGCAGGGGCATGCAATGCCTTTTAAAGAACATCAACCGAAGCGTGACTTACATTCTCTTGCAATCTCACTTTATTTAGTTGCAAGGGAAGGTTTTGCACTGTTCGCCCTGGTGCCTGACACAGCAGACAGGTCACAGTACCCGCAGCAGGTCCAAAGCCCCTCTGTCACCTCATAACCAGCACACATCCACCTAATGGCCACTGATTTGCACCACAGAAGGTTACACAATAATAAAAACAGAACCTTACCTTTTGGCCTTTGATCCCAGGTGGGCCTGGAAAGCCTATGGGGCCTGGATCACCCTGTACAACAAAACCATGCAGAATTGCTATGTCACACTGGAACATGACACAGGGCTATAAAGATGTAGGGCTTCATATCTTCTTTCCATTCTTGGACATTTGGTTTGAAGTAACAGCTAATGTTGTTTGATCAGGCATAGATTTTTTTAAATTTTATTGCTTTTTTAGGAGGAAAAAAATTGAAAAGACAACAGTTCCTCAACTGCAACCACCTGGTGCAATGTGCATGCTCCTCCATCATACAACATGGCCAAATCATGGCTGGAAGAGACTTAGGTCACAATCTCACATTTACTTTTATCCAACATAAATGGAAGAGAAAAAGCTATACAATTCTTGAAGTAACTCCTTGCTTAGAAGTGAGTGGTTTCACCTCAAATAAAAAAACCGTATATAACTATTACTGTTTATTGTTTGTGTTCCTGTTACACCAACAATCCTCAACCAGAAATAAGAGAACTGTTATGGTATATATACTGCCTAAAACATGGTGTAAACCTACTCTGTATAAAGGACAATATAAAATACACATATAGACAAAGGTATATATACTGGTATATGGCTGGCATATGGCTTACAGTGGCATATAGCAATCCTCATTCAAGTTCGTTAAGCTTGCAACTCCTTGATGGTGTGAATAAGAATTAGAGCATATCAGATGCTAGGGAGATAGTAAAAAGGTGCGTTTTTATCTCGTTTTTGCAGATGGTGGAGGAGAAAAGGCTGTTTTGGTTCTTTTTTCCTTGCTCAGGACTGACAGTGAAGAGACTCTTTCAGGATTAGTGCCCAAATTCAAATTCAGTAAGTTAAGGGACAGATCCTGAAAGTGAGTTATCATCAAAGTAAATTCAAGTCCATTTCTCAGGGTGCACAAATTTGACTTGCATGAAAAATGAAGAACCTAAAATAGTGAGAACTGTAAAAATGCATATAAATACCATAGCTTTTTGATTATAAATACATCTTACATGTACTTAGGTGTAGGTCATACATATACATGGGTGGGCTTTAGACTCTTCTATGGCAGTTTGGGCTTATGCCAAAGAATATAGCTTGAGTTTCATCTAGACACACAAAGCTCACAACACTGATTAGATTGCCAAAAGCAAAAGCTGGTTAGATTAAAATAATGTTGCTATTTCTACTAAAGCTGCACTTAATTTTCTTAACAGTGTATCAACAGACATTTCTGAATTCTGCTCAGCAGCTCTTTAACATCAAAAAGATATTTGTGAATTTTAGGGCTTGACAAAATGTATTCATTAAAAACAAATAATTGATTATATGTACATCAGCAGCTAGTAAACAAAAGCTATTTGCTAATACTTGCAGATACTGGTCCTTGACTCCAACAGTGCTTCCTACTGCACAAGCATCCAAGCCCACAAGTTCTATGAAGAACCATTTTAAATATTTATACTCAAATATTTTTGGCAGAGAGAGCAAACACTAGTTTAGTTAAAGCAGGAAATACCTGAAGCGAAAGGACAAATCTTAGCATCAAGAGAACGTTAAGAAAGTGGTTAAATACAACACAAAATGCAGCAATGTGTGCACGTGTCATCACCAAATTTCATCTTAAAACAACTGTCTGAACTAATGCAAGGTACTAAAGAAAACTGGGATCTGCACTTCGTTATACTCGGGTGAACTGAATTCAATTACACTGTTCTAAAAGTACATCCTTTTAAATTTTTTTTATTTTTATAAGTGAAATCAAATATATCATTTAAGTTTCAGCTTGGACTGTAGATTTTTTTCTTTTCTGGCTCATTACATCACCTGCGCCTCCATTGGCCAGCCTCACATAATCAAAATACACCAGCACCACAGTAAATACAAAGTATTGTGCTGTTACAGCTTGCCCAATATTAACCAAGACTTCAACAAAAGCCTACTAGGACAGACAAAACATTTCTCTGTAATTAATAATACCTTTTCTCCACGTTTTGCCTGTTCTGGAGAGAATCCTGGGTCTCCTTTAGGGCCCTGTTGCAGAGAAATTAAGCACATTAATATTATCAGGGAAGACAGTTTTGAATAACATATGCAAAACACGTATTTTCTACTGTTATAGAAAGAGGAGGGGAAATGGACATATAAAATGCACTCATTATTGCAGATTTTTTTCTCACAACTTTTTCAAATGAGAACAAAATATAATAGTGTGAGTTTGCATAAAAATATGATTTACATTTTCCAAATTCTATAATCACAGAATGGTTAGAGATGGAAGGAAGCTTAAAGCTCATCTAGTTACAATCCACAACTGATGGCAGGAACACCTTTCACGAGACCAGGCTTCTCCAAGCCCTGTCCAACCTGGCCTTGAAAACTGCCAGGGATGGGGCAGTCACAGCTTCTTCAGGCAATCTGTGCAGGGCCTCACCACCCTTACAGTGGCACTTACTGCTTAAGTTTTAACCTATTACCCTTTGTCCTATTGCTGCAGTTCCTCTTCATTATTTTTAATCTAAAAAACCAAACAGCCATTGTTATGCATGGCCTTCAGCAGTGGATCAGCAACACGTCACCATAGGTCAAGATGTGAGAATATAAAGCACTTCACTATTTAACCTATGTAACACTATAGTTTACTCAGAACAGTGCCAGAATCTGCAAACTAGATTTTTCTTAACTAACTGACTTTTCAGAAAGCCAGGAATGCAGCCAAACCTCATGAATACTTTTAAATTACTTTAAAAACATATACCAACTGTTTGATGGGAATTAAGCACCAATTAAATATCAGCTATCGGTTGAAACTACCAGACTATGCTCAGGGCTGGACACGACAAGTATAAGGGCATTAGCCAATGTTCCATGCTTCAAAAGCAAGTCCATAAGTGATGGTTCAATGCAGGGGGCAAAACACATGCAACTGAAGCACAGAATAAAATTTTACATTAATTTACTGCCAGAAAATTGCGGCAACTTGTCTGCTATGCTTTAAGATCAAACAGAAGTGTTCTGTTTCAGTTTACGCAGTTGGTGTTTGTGAACTGGATCTCCATAGTTAAAAATTGGTTAGCAACTAACTAATTTTTCATTTAAAAAGCTTCAGAATATACTTGTATTGAAAGCATAATTTACAGTCTAACAGACAAGAAAGAGATCACTAAGCACTTAGCAATATACATGTATTTTTTATAAATATATAAAATATCTATAAACACAAGCACACACATAAGATTCCTTCTATTTTTAAAAACATGGAGACACCTACAAAACTGATTGGAATTATGATCCAGTGGAGGAGAAAGTACATTATAGAACAAGCTCTAGAAGTAATCGGTTACAGTTATCTTCCCAGTAATGTATTCTACTACACAGCCAGCCTAAATATAGTAAAAATTAATTATGAATCTCAAAGTTTAACTGCTCTTACAGAACTAGAGAATAACAAAAGCACACATAAAACCCAGGGTGACTTTTACAGTGTTTGACACTGAAATTAAATTTCTTTTTATGTCCCCAAGCAGTTTTTAACACCTGTCATGACAGGTCAGATTCCTGCAATTAGGAATTGTACTGAAATCATGGTTGCTGCTGTTTTTTTCCTAACTTACCTATCAAATTGTTCAAACTAAATATGAGTTGAAGGCATTCTCCAACTGCACAAATCTGTCAAGCCTATTTAAAGGGCCTATGTCACACAAGTTGGAAGGGTTTTAACTGAGCTTCCAGTCTAGTATTTTGCCTTTGGTTTTATCTATCACATCCATAAATTGTCAGAAAATTATTCTAACATATTAATCATGTGACAATGCCAGAAATATAAGAATATTTAAAAATCAAAGCCTGGGCATTGACCAAAAAGAAAAAAAAAAAGGCAATGCAAAAAGGTTACAGCAATTATATGTTTATTCTACTTGAATTCAAGTTTATCAAAGAGGCTGAGCTGATTTACAGGAACTCTTTTGGGAAATACAGGCTACTAGCATGGATTATAGTTTCCAAGTCATCATTCTGCACACAGATGGGTTTCTCCACCCTGAATTAACTGCTGTTTTGTTTTGAGGTCCAATTTTACTGATTTAATTCTAATACATTTATACTAACAGCCTCTATCTGTAAATCAAAGAAGGCCAATTGCATCTATTACAGGCAACAGTTCTGGGCTTCCAAAAAGTAATTAAGAAGTTCATTTGTTTACATGGCAACATGGATAAATATTAACTCACCTTTGGACCTGGCAATCCTGGCAAACCTGGATTACCATGTGGTCCTGGAATACCCTGTAAAACAAATAAGCAAACAGGAGTGGGATTATTCAGTACTCCACTGAACAAGGGTGAACAGTTTGCAGAGAATCATTTACTGCATCACTGATGCTTTTAGAAGTGCTGGTTCAGATTTTCAAAGGCTTCTCAAGAAAAACTGAGAACCTCCCTTTCTTTTAAAATCTCAGTTTCTACTGTCTTCTCAAATAATCCTTAAGGGGCACTTGGCACGCAGTCACTGCAGTGCAGCTCTGCAGCTATAAAACTTGGAGGTATGGGATAAAAGCAGAAAAATAACATTCTGAGGTATCCAGAGATACACTGCAAAGAGAAAGAAGTGGACCAGGTCTCAGCAACTTAAAAAATGACTCAAAGCAGTGCATTACACTTACCGTAAACAAAACCCCAAAACCCTTCACCAACCTGATTCTCCCTCAGCCAGTGTAGGAAATGGCCTTGCTATTCAAAGAGTTGAATTTGAACCATTCCAGAAACAGATTAGGCTACCAGGACTATCTATGCCTTCCAGGATAAGTGTCGGCTCCTGCAGTACACTCAGCAATCCTCGCTCCTTGACAAACTACGTGCTAGGGAGCAATAGCTGTCAGCAGCTATTCATCTTCCAAACACTGAAGGACCAAAACTGGTGAAAACCTATCCTTGGAAAGTCAGCAACAATGCTTTTATCGAATTCACCAAGGCAAAGATTCCACTCAAATAATTAATCGAAATACCAAAAATAATAAGCAGCAGCTTTCTCACATATTAGAGTTCTAACAACAGATAAACTCAGTGCATGTCTTTCCATCAGACGAGACTGAATTTACCAGTTATACCTTACAGCAACACTGAAAGCTGTATCTGTTAAGTGTTCCCTTTCATTAACAAGGTTAACATAACTCCACAGAAACACTAATCCCATGTGCTGTTTGAGAGATTAATTTGCACACTGGCAACTTCGGAGGCACTCTCAGGGATTTAGGAAAAGGAAACAAATAGGAAGTACCAATGCAGCTGCAGTGATGAGGTGGTTCCTAGCTTCTGCAGCTTGCGATGTTACTATTTTTGAACACAGTGCTGCAATACAGCTGTTGTGCAGCTGCAACAGGGGTGAAAATGAGGTGAAATGAGAGGTATCAGGGGAACATCATCTCATTGCTAATTCTGAAATTGCTGAAATTTCATTGAGAAACTCAGAGAAGCCAAGACACTTTGAAAACCTTAAGTGTCGGATGTGGACTTCCCTACCCTTGATACTATGCCCAAAGTATCCAAACCATGTGAATCTCTGTCAGGATCAGGTTAGACACATGCCCAAGAACCCTGCATTGCCTGGGCCACCTTCAGGGGTTCTGCTGCTTCCTTTCAATGCCTCGAGTCTGATCTCAGGAGTACAAATGACAGCTCATGTAAAGGAAGGCAGAAGTCACAGGGTAGACTGGTAGATATGGAAATAAAAGTTGCATCAACAAGTTTTTACATGCTTTCAGGCTCAAATATCATACCATGTATATTCATTAACTGTACTTGCTTGAGTTTATCAGTGTTGTACAGATTGAAAAGCACTGACATTTCAAAACCATTTCTTTTATCAAAAAAATTCCATGGACTTTCTTGGCTCATATAAATATCTACTTTAAGCTCAGAACTACTGGTAAATATTAGTCTCTGCCATTTCCATACTTTTCCAGGCACCTCACTGTAAGTTGTCTCTTCATATTTGAAAGCTTATCCTACTCAATAGTTAATCCAGAAGAGTGACACAGTAGAGCACTGTGCTCTTAAGTATGCCCCACCTGTAAGAGACCTAAAAAAACCCAAACTAAAACAAAAAAACCACAAACAAATCCACTCAAAGAAACAACTGAGCAAGAGAGATCTCACACACAAGAATGGCTTTAAACATATGGGCAGCCTCCTCTAAACCAAAACCAGCTTCCCAGTTGTGAGGAACTACTTGGGTATGTGGGATCCTGCCTCTGATACCAGATGTACCATCAACATAAAAAGCTGAGCTGTCAGAATTGACAGCTCTTATATAGAAGTGTAATTTGAAAAAAGGATCCAAGAAGTCAGGAAGACACAGATGTGAAGGAATGCTTTTCATTTTATACTTCTAAACATCTCATCCCCTCCTTTCCCTCCAACTCTAAAGAATCAGTTTGGTTTTCAGCCCCTTTGACCATTTTCCTATCCACTCAGGCCAGGTTTTGAAAGCCAGCAAAGCACAGGATGTTTAACAAACTCTTGAGCAGCAGCTTGTTTAAACGTTTCTCAAAGGCTGAGTCAAAACTCCTCCTACACGTCTGCTGAGCATTCGTATGAACTTCCTTATCAACCACTTGGAATTTGCTTAGATGAGTGCACTCCACAGCATTTGTATGCACTACATCCTTATCTCCCACTTGCAATTTGCTTAGATGAGTGCACTCCAGTGATAACCACTCGAATCTCCAAACACTATGGCCCAACATCACCTACACAGCAAATTCTCAGCTGTTACCTCCAGCTGCTCTTCTCCTGCAACCTCCAGAATCAACCATGACTTCAGGGACTCATCAACCATCTAAGTTTTTTTTGTACACAGTTGTGCAAACCCAGATTTACCCTCTTTTGCCCTGTCAACTAGGCCTTGCAAGCTTCTCCCATGTTCTAGGCAGCTGGGGCACAGGTTTCTGCTCACTGCAGCACAGCCCATGCGCTGTCCTCTGGCACAAAGCACTTCTGCTGTCCCTGCTCGTGTTGGGGCATCACACAAAATAAATCCACATTTGCTACTGCAGCTCATTTCTTGACCAAATTACCCAGATATTTATCACCCCTATTATCAAGCTGCCACAACACAAGAGACTAAGCCAAATCTTTTGTGAGTGTCTTTTTCCCCTCCATGCCTCTTGCAGTGGTCAAATTTGCATCCACCGCCCTTTCCTCTGTGGCCTGCTCACTCCCCCTCATTCCAAAAACACATGAACATGACCTTAAGTGGGAGCAACACGGAAAAATTGAAAGTTAATACTGTGAGCTGCAGAAGTTAGGTTCAAATATAACAAAGCTCTGTGTACGCGCCCATACATGGAACTAACTATGCTGGAGGCTCACAGCAGAAAAGCTGTTTGCTTTGCCTTACTTTGATCTGTTTGCCAAATGTTCAGAATAATATACTTTCATAATCACCAAACATATGAATAAAGTTGAGAAAAACAAAAGGATGCAAACTCCAGGTTGATTACTGGTGAACTGCCTAGAGCCACAGAAGAACATATCCATCTTACTCACCCGAGGACCTCTCCTTCCTGAAGGCCCAGGTAAACCTGGAGGACCTGGAGGACCCTGGTGATAGAAAATCAAAATAATTGAGGCTAAAACTTGATATAAAGACAGTATCACAAGTTGGAATCAGACCAGCTCTTCTGATAACTTCCTGCTCATGCAGACCTTCTCAAATTGAAAACCAATTCCCAAACTCCAGGCACACGGTTTTTTAGTCTGGCTCTAA
Organism: Bolborhynchus lineola; assembly: GCA_025448015.1. Taxonomy (NCBI): domain Eukaryota; kingdom Metazoa; phylum Chordata; class Aves; order Psittaciformes; family Psittacidae; genus Bolborhynchus; species Bolborhynchus lineola. The sequence goes on from JAOEHX010041134.1 coordinate 33,030, forward strand.
ATCAAATTTCTGTTTAGAAAGTATCTTATGTCAGAGAAACTGGAACTAACAATAAACAAATATACTTCATTGAAAGGTACTCGAGAACGACTAGATCAGTTCTAGGATTAGAAACAAGCAAGTACAGTGTATTTCCAAGCAAAGAGTAGAGAATAATTAAGCCTTTTACAATAAGCATGCTGGCATGCCAAACATGTTTTAGAAAAGTCAGGAGTAACTGAAAAAATTAGATACCACCTCACAGAAAAGACAGAGATGAAATAAGAGAAAATAAAAGTGGACAAATGATTGTTCAGTTTCCTATTAAAAGCTTCTGACAACTGGTAGCACATTTGCCCTTGTACATAAAAAATGTAGTTCTCTTTAATGATAACGCAGGGATTTTTTTTAAATGTTAGTGTATAACCAGATATATCTCTTGCAAATAAATTAGATTTTTAGTCACTCCATTAGACAGTGAACGACTCTGCATGTATCTAGTTGCTTTGACCTTTTCTTTTCTGCTACCATTGAAAACCCGAGGATCTACTTCACTGTACTCAAATACTAATGAGAGCTCTAGATTAACTTCTGCACTAATTTGTATTATATTTCATCTGTCACACTTGAGTCCTAAGGAGGCATGGACTCTTCTTAAGGGTGAATTCAACTCTCATCCAAATGCCAGCATGGCAAGTCTCAGCTTTAACAGAAACCAAATGCTCCCACTGCAAGGGCAGATGTGGATCAAGAAAGCCAGATCTCACAGAGGTCAGTCAAGGACAGAAGGAAGGGATTCAACTTCCTCTTTCACCCAGTCTTCCTAGCACTCTTGTGTTCTATATATACAACAGCCTCTCAGCTGAGGCACTAGGATATGGTGGCTGAAACAGACAGCTCACAGGCTGTGCACAAAAAAAGGGTGTTGGGAAAACAGAGAGGGAGAGAAAGGGAAAACAGACAAAAACCCTTTGCAGTTTTATTAGCAACCAATGAATCATTTTATTACGACAACAGTTGCATTTTATAAACCTAAAGTTTTGTGGAAGTGGTGTTTCTTTTTCCTTGGAAAAGTAATGGCACTGGCAGAGAAGACTGCTGATTACAAACTTTAGGCATTGTCAAGCCAATTACATTTATTTGGCAAAACCACAGACCATTCTGGACAATTCTGGGAAGAATACTGTTATTCTGAGGAAGGAAAAAAACCCCAAATATTTTCCTTTCTAAATAATCATAATCTTAAGAGTCTAAGTGTAGTACAACTACCTGTTTACAACTGGGAATATTTGTACATCCATACATTCTATATTAAGTCATGCTGAAACCCATACTCTACACTTCCCTGTGTAATTTTGAAAGCACAAGTCTATGCAGCAGTCCTGGTCTTTAGATCAAACCATAACATATCATACTTTCAGCACAGGAGGTTTGCTATTCACCCTGACTGCATAAACGCTCACTAGCATTCTCATATTTTTCTAAACTAAAAAGACCCTGTGTTTACTAAAAAGTAGCAGACAGACAGACGGAAAGCTCCTGATCTGGCTTTTTTGTTCAGGCCCAAAGACCTACTTGAAATGGCATAGAGAGCTCCCATCCTGCCACTGCTCAAGTAGCATGCTTCCTCGTATGGCCTGTCAAATAGCAAGTTCAGAGATGCCCTTTGATTAGAAAATTATCCTGGGACTACAAAGGGAACATCATATTTTTAATTAAGTAGAATAGTTGCAACTAGTGTGTGTTCTTCAGTGATTTGCACTGCAAGGTTGTTTTAGGTCTCTAGAGACACTTTTTGCTTATCTTTCAGAATACATTAATAGCCAAACCCCATCATTTTCTGAATAGAAATCTTAACGATTATTTCTTAAGATCCCTGATCTTTGCTGCCAATTTATCAAATGAGGGCAGTAAGAATATTTTTCCCTATGTGACTTTTTTTTTTTAAATAGCACCAAACCCCTGCCCCATTTTGATTACACTAATTCATAAATGATTATCTCACACAAACCCAAGACCACCTAATCACAATGAAGCCTTCAGCAACCCCTAAAAGAAGCAGTAAAATGTATTTTGAATTACACAACCACACCTTATTAATGCTTTCTCAAGACTTTCTAAAAACAAATTCCACCATTGCCAATGAAGTCTCTGGTCACCAGTAATAAGCAATTAGCGCCAGCAATCCAGGTGTTTGATTAAAGTACTGTTCTTAACCAGAGTATGTTACTCCTTAATCTGCAGCTCAGACCCTGCAACCCAGGCAACATTTCTTCTGACTGCAGACTTAGTAGAGCACATATAAGTCTTCCTGTAAGTGCTTTTCTGACTAGTTGCAAGAACTTATTCCATCCTATGCACTGCTTCAACCTGTGAAAGCAACTGCAACTTCAAATCAGCACAGCTGTTTTCATACTAGCTAGGAAGCTATTTATGCCTCTTAAGCATCCACATAAGCCACAGAAGTTAACAATGACCATGGAATTAGTCATTTGTTTGAATAGCTTTTCCTCCAACTACTGAAAACAGGAATTCAACAAACTTGAAGCAATTAAAAATGTTAATGTAGTTTTTTGCATTTGACATTTTAACCACCAACAATAAAATAGTGACTTTGTGTAAGTACTACTAAAACGCACTTATTTAATAAGATCAGTTTGCTCAAAACAGTAAGTTGTACCCTAAACCAGGTACAACTTACTGTCCTTAGGAATTGTAAAAGTTTCATTTAGCTATTGAGAGGAGAAGCTGAAGTTCCAAATAATCATGGCTTCATCCTGAAACAATAGAAGTAGATGCTACTCTTCCAGAAACTCTCACAACCTTTCAAATGATCATTAGGATGAACATAACTGTGAAATTTCACAGACATTTTCTGGCTACTGAAGCCTTCCTATGGATGCATGTGTTTTAAACTTTCTCACAGTAGTAAGAAGCATCTCATATATAACAAGCCCCTAAAATTTCAGATGCAAAGCAGTAAATTCTGGATTAAATAGTTAAACGGTCCTGCACTAACATATGCTGATTCTGCTGCCATTCAATACCTAACTCATGTCCACTGAAGTTTCTCTTTAAAAAGCATTTGACCAGCCCCAATCACTCTACCTCAGCTCACCTCACTTTTCTAAAAAAGACGAAATTTCAGAAACATGTGAATTTAATGCTTGATCCATCATATACTAAGGCAGGTGGTCCTTCAGCAAAACAAAAACCCCATGAACCTTCCTGCACATCATCACCAAATACTTGAAATACAGCAGGAAAGTAAATAAACGTCAGGTTCTGTGATTCTCAAACACCTCTCCATGAAAAGAAAGTCTATGTCTAACCTTGCTAATATCACTTGTTCTACTGTTCCAGTATTACTCTGATTAGCCATGTTTTCTTTATGTGACACCTAAAATTTCCTACTCTGTCTTCCCATACTTTCTGTGAACAGGCAAAAAAAGTATCTTTATTAACTCATCCTTTGCAGAACTATTACATGTGTTTCTTACTTTCTTTACTAAACACGCTTCTGTTTTAACCTTTGCTCATATTTTCTATAACTGCCCCCACTGTTACTGCAGCCTTCTGAAATCCTTCCAGTCTGTCTACACCCTTTTTAAAACTCAACACCCAAAACTGAGGCCAACTGTCCAAAGACCAACCTCAGTACACCCAGGTCAGCAGAAAAACAACTTGTCTGTGATACTCACCACTTCTGGTTATGCATTAGGCATAAGATGCATTTATTCTCTGTACACCATAACATTACTCTATTACACTCATCTGACTGCCTAGCCAATCACCTGTATCCTCTATTTTGACTTTTAATTTCTGAAATATTGCACTGTTTCATCCCATAAGTTTTAGACCATCTGGAATTCTGATTCTGTCACTAAGAATTCTTCTACCAACTCCTAGCATGCTTTGTCTACCTTTTTAAAGCATATTACTTCATACAGATATTAATTATTGAGTACAAGGATCCTACCAAATAATGAATATCTAAAATCTATTTTTACTTCTTGCTTCAACTGCATTTCACTGGAAATGATAAATAAACCAACCCCAACATACTTCTCTTTCCAAATGTCTTAGAGCAGGCAAATACTTGTGTATGATTCACCTCCTTTCTTTACAGCTGTGGAAATCTTTCCCTTTCTCTGTCAAGAATTCCTATGACAGCCATAGCCATGTCATCAACATCAGAGGAATTAAAGCTTTCCAATAGTGTAGTGCAGAAGAGAGGAAAACTGCATTAGTTTCAGGTGAATTAAATGAAATGCTTATATATTTAAGACTGTCTTTTTGCTACTAAAAATAAAACAGCAACAATCTTAAGTTTTTATCTGAATTAGCAGATACTGAGAAGACTTCTTTGCCTGGGCAGGGAAACATGAGGTTATCCTCAGAGGTAAAAAGCATCAAAGTGATTAACTGCCCAATATATCCCTGTAGGAAGGGAGAGCCTCAGCAAGCAATTTTGCTCAACTGAGAAATAAGCTAAGAGTGAAATAAGCTGAAGTGTAACAGGGAAGCTAAGGCCAAAATAGGTGGAATAAGCCAAGAGTGAAAGGGTAAGTGACACTACTGTTACTGCTGCTTCTTTAGCACCACATTTAGAATCTCTGAACTGTCCTCTCTCAAGACTCTCGGCTGGAATAAGAGCATCTCACCTGGGACTCACTTCTGCCTAATGCAGGGATTGCATTTCCAGTTCCTCCTGGCAGTATCTCCAGGCTACTTCTCTCTACCAACTACATAGCTTAAAGAACACCACCATCTGGTCTTCTACTATTTTCTCCTCCTGGCCAAGCGTCTTTAGAATCCGGAAAGCTTTTCCAATAGAGGAAACTAATTCAGAGAATCACGGAATGGTTTGGGTTGTAAGGGATCTTACAGCCCATCCAGTTCCAACCCCCTGCCATGAGCAGGGACACCTTCCACTACAGCAGGCTGCTCCAAGCCCTGTCCAACCTGGCCTTGAACACTTCCAGGGATGGGGCAGCCACAGCTTCTCTGGGCAGCATCACAGAGAAGAACTTCTTCCTTCTATCACATCTAAACCTGCCCTCTTGACAGCCATTACCCCTTGTCCTTGCACTAAGCCTTTCTCCAGCTTCTTGTAGGCCCTAGCTCATTTCTCAGAGGAAGCCAAATCCTGTGCAGATAGGCCAGGCCTGCAGATGCAATCACCTACCAGCAAGTAACCTAAATCAACTCTTCAGCTCACATCAACCCCTCTTCCTACCAGCGTGGAAGCTGCTTTAGGACTATGCAATGAAGAATATCTGTTTGAAAGTTAAACAGTTAAAAATACACACCAGATTTATTTTCTTTTATACAGTGCCAAAACCCTCTCTAGTACAAAAAGGAGTGGCTCATCAGATGAATAGAGCAGCTTTCCCTCTAACCTAGTGGTTGAGGAGACCACACAGTTCCACTTTAAATTCACTTTGTATTTTTGTAGGGAATTTTGGTCATCGTAACTGCTAGAATTTTAATCAGGGTCAGTCTTAATAGTTTTGAAGAAATAGGTGCCTTTTTACATATGCTATCCATAAATGAAAGCCTGAATTCTGGAGCATTGCTTTGCAGCGGTGGGTGAATTCCACCACTGCGGCATCATGGAATACAAGGGGCTTAGTTATACAAGGCAAGAAGGAGTTCCGGTAGATTATTAAAAGCTAAACTGAAGCTAAGGAGTTCAAGAACCACAAAAGCTAGTTCTTCCCCGTCAATTCCAATAGTATGAATATTATTTCTGTGTTGAAATCTTGAAAGAAGATTCAAACTAACCACAACATAATGAAAATGGAAAAATAAAAAAAGGCAGGGAGAAGAGTTTTTCACGTCTCATCAGGATATTTTGCTGCAAGGGAAGCTTGCAAGCTCGTCAGTGTTGCTTTTTCAGACTTGTGTAGTAAAGTGCTAGAGCCACATAAACAAAAGCTGGATTATCTCTGATCTCCTCTACATGGGTGTGTTAGACTAAGAAAGCAAACCAAGATCACCTCTGCAAGTCTGAAGCCAACACCAGTGGCAGGTACTGCACCACACAACATCCAGGCAGCACAAGTCCTTAAAAAGCCTGTGTGGACAAGGCCATGCAGAGGTTTCCTTCTATGATCAACCTCTGAGCAATGCTTCAGCTGCCTGTGCTCCAGTGGGTGCTGCTGGCCCCTTCAGCCCAACCAGTGCTTACAAAGGTCTGTATGAACTTCTCAGCTCTGCCACAGATCACTAAAAGTTCAGGTACGTTATTTAAATCCTGACCCAGCAAAACACTTCAGCACAAATGCACCATATTCATTGCTACAGACCATACCAAACACAAGGTCTGCTCTAACTGCCTTCTAGACAAGAAAAACTGCATCCCTGGGTCTGTAAGACAGGCATACAAAACAGTAACACAGACACTTTCAAACTCTCCAAATCAGCTATCATCTTTGACACCGTATGTCTAGTGTCTGTGTAAAGAAAAAAAAGCAGAGCAGTCTCTTGAAGTTTCTTAGTAATGTGAACAGCCAACAGCATTATCAGCAGCCATTTCAGTGACATATAAAAAAGAAGGGATTTCTCGGCTGTAGCTGACTGAAATCACAACGTGTAAGCTACCTGCTAAAATGAAAAGCTTCCATTAGCAGTTACTAAACATCCTAAATTCCAAAACTGGAAATTAACCTCATGTTGATGACAGCAACATACTTAGTGACATGTCCCTATTAAATACTACTGTAAGGGACAAAAGAGGAAAAAAAACCAAACTGGCTTTGCATTCAAAACAGATTAAGCAAGAGCATCTTGGACTATGCTGAAATCTTTCAACTGCATCTGGATCCTGTGGAGAGTAAAATTTTAACTTTTAAAAAGATTTTCAGTTGCTGACTACCTTAAGAAAAAGATTATTTCAGTGTTGAAAGAACACAAACAATAAAATTATGGGCACATTCAAATTTATATGAGGAGCTGCTTAACACACAAATTGCCTTCAAGTAATAACCACACAAACGCATACACACAAAAAAAAAAAAAAAAAAAAAAAATAGAGCAAGTGAAATAAATTACTGCATGCTACAGCTTAAAAAAATGTTAACCAACAACTCAAACAAGCACTATCATATTCCTCAGGCTAACCAGGAACTGCTGTGCTCTCTTGTCTATACCTTCATATATACTGCTCCCATTTTTATGAATTAAAAAGTTTGAGCCTTGTGCACACAGTAAGGACAAATGGTTTTCTTTTAAAAGCACTACAGTTGTTTCAGGGATCGCTTACCCTGCAAACTGAAAAATATGCTAATAAAAATATTCTAAGACTGTTCTAAGTATCATTTGACATGCAGGTTCACATGACCCTGTAACCTTGGGTTACAAATGGTTTTGCCAGTCTAGATACTGCAGCTGGTCTCCTTCCACAATTACAAATTCTGAGAGCATGGCTCAACTGAGGAAACTATGCCAGTCTTCCAAACAACCTGGTGGTTCTTCTTGTGGGTCAGTGTCTGCATCTGTGTACTGCATGAATTTTTCCTGTAATTTTATTAAGTGAGCAGTCTTTGTAACCAGCACTTACCAACATTTCGCTGCATTTCAAAGTTTAAAGAAGCCTGAGTTGCCTACCACTTCACCAGAATGTGAACGTCTTCATACTCTTCAGTAAAATATACAACACTCACACCAAAATTACATGCAGTAAAGAGACATACTTAAGGCAGACAAACATTTGTACAGTAGAGCTTGAAGAAGTTGCAGTCACAGCTTTGACATGCTTTGCAAGACTTCTTTCAAAGCCTCTGTTAAATGTGTGGTGCTACATTATAGTAAAAAGAGGAGTAAAAATAACTTACAGGAGGTCCAGTTTCCCCCTTTGGACCTCTGACACTTCCCATTTCAAACATTTTGTCAAGATCTTCATAGTCATAATCATAATGATCAACACCAATTTCATAACTGCTTTCCATGTGATAAGTCTCATCAGCATCAAAGGCACCTTTCTGCCCTGGACTGAGCTGATTATGCAGAGGGAGATCCACAGGCAAATTGTACAGGCTTGCATTGAAGATTTGCTGCTTTCTGCTTGGTTCACCTAAATGTTTTGATTTGTCCATTCCATTGCTTTCAGTTTTACTCTGTTTTATGGGGGAGATCAGAGAAGGCTCACGTTGTCTGCCTGCATCTTCTGTGGTATTATTTGAAGTATCTGGATATGATCCTTTGGGGGTTTTAGTGATGTTTCTCTTTATGCCAGTCTCCTGCTGATGAAGAGGCAGACCGATGTATTCCTGGAGTTCTGTTTCAGGTGAAGCTTCCAGCAACAGAGCTTTGGGCTCTGCAAACTCCAAAGCTGAGACACTTCTTGACTCAAAGTCTTCTGGTAGAAAGTGACTCTGAGCAACACTGGTAACAGAAATGTTTGACACTTCTTTCCTTCTATAAGCTGATAGGCCTTCTGATTGCTTTTCCTCATCAATCATCATCTTTGAAAAAACATCCATCCCATCCGACGCATGTGGAGCTCCCGGCAGAGATCGATACCTTTCAGCTTGGTGACACTGCTGCTTCACATATTTACAATAGTTTGCAGATGCTTCTGCAGAGGAAATAATATCTAGCTGACATATAACTCCTTCAAAGCTGACAGAGTGAGAGTTCATCTTTCCCAGGGTAAATAAAGCATCCAAATCAAATGTCTCCACTTCAGAAAGTATTTCCCTGCTATAGTGCTTCTTTCCACACTCTGCAAATATTGAGACAGTCTTGTCTCTAATGTCAATGGCAAATGAGTGCCATTTTTCATTATGAACACTGTAATCAAAGTGTACAGAGTACTTCCCACCAGTGAACACCACTACCTTTCTCGGTAGCAGCTGGACACCAAACTGCAGCCTACTTTTGTTCCTAATACTGAAAAGGAAAGCATTATTTATTTTGTATGAGTATAACCCAACCAATATGGTGAACTGATGCCCTAGACTTGATGGTAGGACTTGAATGATGGGGGACTCAATATGCGCATCACTAGTTAGTACAACTCCTGATACAGTTAGACGAACACCCTGCGGTAACAGAGATGATGTTGAGGGCACTGCCGTCTCTGAGGGCTGTTGAACGTCTTTCACAAGGCCTAGTTGGTGAAGAACATCTATTGCTGTAAAAAGAAACAAAGGCATACTGTTGACTTCTTTTACAAGCTCACAAATTCAGATCCACCTAAACAAATGTATGTACATCTTAAAATAAAATCCGTACTTCCCAGAGCATGTATACAGCACACAGCAAGGCCACCAAATCACTAGTGTAAGGCGCACCAGTATTTTGCATAAATCAAAGAAATAATTAAAGCCAGAACAAAATTTCTGTCCTAAAAGAAAAACACACAAAAAAAAGACCATGTAATGCCCATTGTAGGTTAATTCATGTATGAAACTGAAAAATCACCATTTGCTCTTCAACCTTCCCACAGCAGCCAGTGAACACACTGTGCTGGTTCCGCATTTATCTGGCTAATCCTGCTTACTCTTTGAGGTTTGGTTTTGTTTGTTGGTTTTTTTTTTTTTTACTTAAACTTTTTCTTCTGGAAAAGATTCACAATAAAATCGTATTTTTCCTTTTTTTCTGAAAAGTTCAAGTGAATCTGAGGGAATGGTTGCTTTGTTTTCAATAAGGCACGAGCTATTTATAACTAATAACACCTCAGTAGAGCACCAAAAGATAGTCACTGGCTCAAAGTAAAACACAAAGGTAAGCCTTGTCCAGCAGCTATTATGTGCCGCAGAGATAATTCAACTGGTACCTGGGAAGAATTGCTGTGCTTCCACAAGGGAGTTCTCCTCCCACCAAGCAAGGCCCTGCATCATTACAGCCCTGGCTTCAAAGAGAACTGCTTTCGCAGTGGGATCACTGTTGACTGTATGTATCTGTGCCAAAGCTAGTCAGCCTAAAAAAAACCCCAAAAATCTTTCCAAGGGGGGTGCAACACAGCATGCCACTGCCTCCCTTCCCTCCACACAGTTTATTTGCTGGGACCAGGGATGAGTGAGCTCTGCAAAAACAGAAGTGGTGAGGAACAAGAAAGAGGAAGAACATTGGGACCCAAGGGGCAGTGCTCCCATCTTCTGGTTCATCTGTCCTTTCAGAAGATGCAAGGCTGCAGCTACACAGATGGGATACTGAACTAAGAGTGCACTACTCCACAGCAGGATACAGCAATGGACAGTCAGGGAGACAGAGAAACCAGCTGTCCTACTGATTTATGTCCTGTGGATTTGGCTTTGGCTTATAGAACTCTGGGTAGGAGATGTTCCTACAGGGTGGAATGGGAAGTGACATTTTCACCACTGGATTCTCTAGTGCCTTACATAATGTGAACTCTGTGGTTTAACCCTTCCCTTAGCTTGGATCTTTCAGTATCTCCACCTCACACCTGGCTAAATATCATCACCTAATGGGCAGAAACACAGTTACCTAGCATCCTGCTAAACTAAAATCATACCTGAGTAAAAAAAAAAAGAAAAATCAGAGCCAGGGTAAATCAATGGTCAAAGATGACCAAATTCATTTGGTATTGCCTAAATCAGACTAAGGCATGTTGGAGCTGGCAGGCATAAGCACCTTCTTCCTTCAGGATGAATATAAAGACACTGTAAGATCCCTTAACAATGCAGCTGAAACAGAAACAATACAAAAGCTTGACAGGAACTAAGCATCACATCTCCAGCAGTAGTCTGCAGGGTCACAAAATAAGACAGCACTTACGGCACTGATTGGTAAAACTGCTGTTCTGGGTGTTTATGGAAGTCCTACAGAAATACTGCAGAAACTGAGATAAAAAATGGAATCATGAGACAAGAAGGTTGGGGGCTAACATATATGGCATGAGAAAAGGCTTAAGAACCCATGCTTGCTTGGCTTGGAGATAGGAAGGTTTGGGGAAGACCAATGACAACAGTCTGTTATCTGAATTGGATAAACAGGAGAACTGGGGAGTAACAGGCACAGGCTGCAACACAAGAAATTCCATCCTCTTACAAGGAACAAGCATTCTCACCGCAAAAGTGGTTAAGTGCTGAACTAGGGGGCCAGAGACATTGTGTAATCCCCATCCTTGGAGATTCTCAAAACCCAACTGGACAGGACCCAAAAGGTTGAACTAACTTCAGCACTGATCCTGATCTCAGCAGGAGGCAGAACCAGATGACTGCAAGGTCCCTGTAGCCTCAATTTTCCAATTCTCTGCACAACGGGAAATTGAGTGTTGTATTTCTCATGCACAGCACCGCACAGAAGCACATGGTATCATCTTTTTTGCTCTCTAACCATCTGGACTTCAGCTACAGTGAACTGCTTATATTTAAAATTACTAGTAGTATCCAATAAGCCAAAAAAAGTTAAGCATTCTCTGCTCTGTTAAGAGAAAAAAGAAACTGCAACACATGGATGTTCACTTTTAGTGGAAAAAGGGTCTCCTTTCCCAGTCTTCCCTTTCTCTGTTCACTGAATGTATTCATAGCAAACTTTAAGATTAGACAGATGTTGGCTTGGTTTCAGTGGCAAGTCATGAAAAGAGCCTGAGATTTCCTTGAGAGTGATTTATAAATTGGAACCAAAAGCATCAACCTGAACGCACCGTACATCTCAAAAATTAATTACGCACCTTGTAGTGTTTCTAGTCATGTTTGAGATTCACAGATGTGCCAAGATAATCCTGGAAGGTAGCCAGCAGAGACAGAGGTATGGAGAAAGCGTATCTTTGCAGAACATCATGTGCACGCCAATTTCTCAAGATATTTTGCCTCAGAGCAATTAATTTAGTATGGCTGTATTTCTGTCTGTCAAACTGACAATGGACGTCAGGCAAAGCAGACTTTCAGAGCACAATGTATCTGCTAATGAACCACCACACTTTCCCAGGACCCTGGTCCTGCATGATCTCCATGTAGTTGTGGAGAAGAAAGTGGTACTTGTATTGCCTGTGTGAAAACTAGGAAGAAATCCAGCTCGTGAGCTCTGGGAAACGCAGAGGACTTATACATGCAAATAATACCCCATGGCTGGAGACACCATTGCGGCACTTCTGTGTGCTGCCTAAGCTACCTAACCGCACATCTGATAGTCTAACCTAAAGCGCTTAAATATCATAACCTAACTTTAAATATTTGGCAAGTGCTTCTATTTTAAAATATTTCCAATTACATATCTGTATTTTAAAAAAATAATGCACGTGATCTGTCCAAACTATTACAAATTGAAACACAAAATAAAAAGCTTACACCTAAACTGGCTTAAAACAGTCAATTTAAAAAATGACATTCAAAAGTAGCGCTACTAAGTCTCAAACTGCAAGCAAAATTGCCAAGATTTTGGCAGTTCTGATTTGAAAATAGCACACTGTTTAAAAGTTACTAATAAAAGGAGAGTCCTCTGAGAGCACAATAAGAAGTAAGACAGATTCTCCACATCCTGCAAAGAGACTTCTGCAACCAATGACAGGTCTTGAGAAAGCTAATCACAGATAAGTGTGTGAAAAATTACAGCAAAAGATTAAGCATAAACTAATTAATCCTTGCTGATTTGCTGCCTGTTAACTCACCCTCAAGCCACAAGACTGCTCCGAGCTTTTTTGGCCAGTTGCTTCACTTCTGGTCTAATATGTATACTAATTTTGCCTCAAGGCTTTCAGCAGCTCTTGGCAGCACACATGGTTTTGGGAGCAGGCAATCCTCTCAAGTCTTCCTCCCAGCATGAACACCACAATTTTCTTCACCTATCAGGAGTCAGTTTTATTTGCTTATCCATGTCCGCATGGCATCTGACTTCACTTACTGTTTACTGAACCCAGTAGTCCCCAAAACTGTAACAGCTCATCTTCTTGAAGGAACAACTGTTTTGTGCTTTAGGTGTCAAGCGCTTTCCTTCCACTTTCTAGGAGTACTTGAAAAACTCACAACCTTACTGTGCCAAGAGGGAGGGGAAACCTCACATGGACTTTGGCAAACAAACAAAAAGCCAACAAAAAACCCCAAACCCCAAACTTCTGACCCTCTTATGTCACAGAAAAAAAAAAAAAAAACCAACCCAAAAAGAAACTGGGGAGGGATGAGGGGATTTGGCTCTTGGATCATTCCAAACCCCTACTCAGTTCAGTCTCTCTTGTTCATTTCCTCCATTCCTCCATACTCTGAAGGCAGAATATTTGGGGTGCTCTCTCTATTTCAGCAATCCTAGTATACACATTATTCACTTTCCCTTTGCCAGTATGCACCAAGGAAAGACAAGGGTCATCCATCAGGCAGCTCCACCAGAACCAAGGGTAAGTACACAGCAGGTGGCCCATTTCCTAGGTGATGTTGCATCAGCAACTGGGTAAATTAAGATACCTGGCTGCAGCCAATGCTCTTCCAGACACCAAGCTGAGTGACTAGCCTTGGAAATCCAACCAGACACATCAATTCTCTATGTCCTTGAGCCACACTCAAAGTACTATTCCTAAAGGCTAAGGCTGTATCTTTGTCTGTGTTTCACTGAACACAATATACAGCTGCCTACCAAAATAAACACGGCATAGCTTCTCAGATGAAGCATGCACAGGCTGTCCCATAAGCTCAGGGAAAAAAGGGACGTTAATTACTCTAGTAGCCTCTTCATATTTAGCAGAATATTCTTTTTTCCAAAATACAGCTGCCAAGAAAGTTAATAACAATGTGAGTTTTAACATACCCTAATGGGCAGACAGTCTTGTTCCTCTTCAGAGATCAAATTCTAAACGTTGCAAATGGCATAGTGCTAGCTCTGCAGGCTACATGCTTAGACAGTTCTTTTTTTTGAGGAGGTTTCCTCAGTCTGCTGTTCTCTGAACTGCCTTTTGCAACCTTGCTTGCACAGCATGCAAATAAAGTGCACGAGGGACCAGATTCATCCATGGGCAGAAAGATGCATCAAGCTTCCACGCATCATTTTGATCCCAAGCAAGTACCTAAAGAAAACAAAGTTGCATATGGCATCTGTGCACAGGGAGTGGGGGAGAGTTTCCACTCAGTAAGGCTTCTCACACAGCCATCTAGAAATGCTGCTTTATCTGCTGATGACCAAATAAAAACTAATCACGTATAGGCACATCAAGACTGGAGGCTGCACTCCATTTCTCCAAAGGTCTGTGCACAGAGGTACTCTGAGCTGAGAGGCAAACAAGCCTCTGACTGCACCCACTCCCCCATGTAGCTGCCAACCCCTAGCCCTGTAGCTTTCACAGTCCTCACCTAAAGTTTTGTTAGAAAAGCACTGCTGAGGCACAAAAGAAGTGAGAGAAACTGGTCATTTCTTGGCAAAGAGGAGGATGGTTTGCAGGGATGAAGACAACTCAGACCATCACTTCACACCTGCCTCTGGCTTCCTTCACCTCTTCCTGCTACACTGGGAAAGTGCAAACAGCCTCTTCTCTTTCCATCCCTGCAGGCCTGGAGCAGGGCAGGCCACACACATCTATGGGTGCTGCCCCTCCTCTGATGAGAGCCTGACTCAGTTACAAGAAAAACCCATGTTCATCAAGCTGAACATAAAAAAAAACCAACCACCAATCTTACCACGCAAACAACGAGCAACTAATGGAAAGCAAAACTAAAAAGAGAGCAAGGAGGTGAGGGGGAAACACAATTGAAGAAAAAAAAAAACCAAACGGCAAGCTTTGCCAGTTGCAGAAAATTATTCAAAGGTAAAAGACATTGGTGAGAATAATGGTGGGAGGCTGCCAAGATATCCCATGGGGCTCAAGCAAAACATTATCAGGAATAAGCCTTGTCTTAAACATACAACCCAGTGGTTTGTATTCAGCTGAGTATTAGCAGTTAACATATTTACCAGCCAAGGCTGACCTATTTCTTGCTTCACCTGTATGGTAAAGAACCATGACAGAGAACTGGTGCTGCCGCTCTCCTGGCAGGTAAGAAATGACTATACGGCATGTTAGCCTCCACCACTTTGGGAGGCTAATATTACCACAGGGGCTGCTTGTGCAAGCTGCACATCTGGTACAGTTGTAACAGCTGGCAGATTACAAAAGAAACTGAAAACAAGACAACCGTATTTTCTCACTAACATCTGCATCTGAATGCAAAACCAAATGAATACACAATTTCACTTTTTGCTTTAATGATGCCAGCCTAGACTAAGCCCTTATTATGTACAGTGGTTTGCTTGCACAGCCATAAGTGCAAAGGTAACTCAGTCATAGCTTGCCACCCCCAAAGGACACCCACTTACAGTGAAGACACAATCAAAGCCTTTTCACTGTACAAGGCTTCCCTTTTATGTAGAGCTTGCTTAAATACGTAAGCAATTCCACAGACAGAAAATCTGAGTAATTTTAAAAAGGTCATCTTTTCCAAACTGGTTTCTTTAAAATTTACTCTCATTATGCTGTAGCTGGTATTTTCTTTAAGTCACCATTACGGAACCAAACCTAAGGTCAGCAGCAACAAAAGACATTTTCTCTTTTCATCTATCAACAGATTATACGAATGTCCTGTTATAAACAAAAAAAATAAAATGCATTCTCACCTTGCTTGGGTCCTTGTGCAACACCCACAGCTATACATATTGCAATAAAAACAAGAGCTTTCCTAAAAGAGAAAGAAAAAAAAAGAGATGTAAGAAAACATCTATAGTTTCAGAACTCCAAGGATTTATGAGACTGATTCAACATCCAAAGTCAATGGCAGGATACCACTGACTTCAGCAAGTCCTGGATAAAAGCCATCACATTGTACAACTTTCCACTAATGCTGAGAAAGCGTTTTATGCAAAGATCAAGGATTATGTATGCCCTCATATGTACTACATATATTTTACCCTGGCTCTTATTAATAAAGCACATCTGGTTTATATTTCTTGCAGCAGCCTTCAAATATGTATGTCACTATGCAGTAAATCTCCTTCTGGAAAGAAAAAAAACCCTACAAACCAAACAAACCCTGCAACTTTATTGTAAAGAAACTATAAAATAAATGACAAGTTCATGCCTGTAGAGATCATCAGACACTTTTGACCTGCTATCAGTCCTGTTACTGTATGGCATCATTTTACTAGAAATGAAAATGTTTCACAATTTCGTCCTTGTATTATAAATTTCAGCCATGTTACAAATGCTCTTCACAAAGAAAATTCCACCAGATTTTTACCTAAAACTTCATGCTGAGATAGAAGAGTGCAATGCCGATAGGTAGCACTGACCAACTGCAATGAACATATATAAGGTTGATACAGATTATGTGCTCAAAATTTGCTTTACATGAAAAATATTGGATGTTGGGCAAACAAAACATTTTTATGATTACTAAAAAGAGACTGCTGTTTTTCTTCTCAATTATTATACCAGCCAAATTAGCACCCATTGCACTCTTATGAGTGACTGAATCTTTCATTAAATGAGAAATATATTTCCTGTTAATGTTTGACATCCAGGCACCAAAACAGACGTACATAATGATTATAACAACCTGTTATCTATTTAGTTCTAAACCCAACTATTTCAAAATATCAGAAATATAGTTCAAATACTAGCTATTCAACTCACACTTAAGGCTAAGCTCAACCCTCTTGCTCATTAATATTATGAAAAATTAATGAGGTTACATATGTTAATTGCTAGATTGACTAAAAGTATTTGCTGGACCATGCCAGAGAGCCCTTGAGTATTTGGAACAAACAGTATTTGAAAGCAACACAGCTGCAACTAAACACCTTCAATATCACAGGGCAAGGGGTAATGGGTTAAAACTTAAACAGGGAAACTTTAGATTGGATGTAAGGAGGAAGTTCTTTACTGTAAGGGTGGTGAGGCACTGGAATGGGTTGCCCAGGGAATCTGTGAATGCTCCATTCCTGGTGGTGTTCAAGGCCAGGTTGGACAGAGCCTTGGGCGGCATGGTTTAGTGTGAGGTGTCCCTGCCCACAGCAGGGGAGTTGGAACTAGATGATCTTAAGGTCCTTTCCAACCCTAACTATTCTATAATTCTATAAGATCATGTGGTGTGACTTTGCCAGCTAATTAGTCACATTTGCACAGCAAACAAAGTGCAGGAAGAAAACTCTTCCACTTCATATAGGAATGCACAGTCCAAATAGCAATGACAGGCAAGTTGCTTCCACTGACTGTTTACTGTCAGGTTGCCTTCAGCTCAGAGGACAAGTATTAGTAATGCTATAGTGACAAGAAATCATGCTTCATTTTAAGTATTTTTTTATATATGTATACATACACACACACAGCAGCATCTGCTGAAAAATCTTAATATTCCTTTTGAGGGTTTTATAATTCAAACCTTCCAGAAACATCCAAATGCATGAAAATCACAGAGAAAAACCCTGGTTTATCAATTTGCTCAGTGAAACAAGGAAAACAAAATTAAACCCAAAATCAAAAAGCACTGGTCTAGCAGAGAATGGATTTCATTATTTACTCACCTTCCTTGGGCAGTTTTACCGTGGGGTTTCACCCCAGTTTCCAAACCAAGTTCCCCTTAGGGGAATGGAGTACTTTCAGAGATGGTGCCACTTCTTGTGGGCCCCCTCCTTAAGTCCAGCCCTTGAGAGACACTTGCCAGCTAAAGCTGAGCCCTCCCCCAATTCCTGTTATGAGGAAAACCAGGTGTGGCAAATGCTGGGAGGAAAACAAAGCATTACAGATCCAAGTCCCATTCCTCTCAGGTGTGTTGGCTCAAATGATAATTGAAGAATTGCACTACCCACCACCCCTGCTTTTCTGCTGGCAAACCTTCTCTACCTGATCAGTAGCCTGGGCTGTAGTGACAATTTACCACACTGATTTCCAGGCAAAGCACTTACTCAAACTGGATTTCAAATTAAAGAGGCAGGGAAGAAAACTTTATAAAATTAGACAAAGAATATTTACCCTGCTATCATAAATCTTGAAGAGTCTCCTGCACTTTTCTTCAAAACATCTGCTCAGTTTTCAAAGCAAAACAGTGGGCTGAATCTTGGACAAAATTAAGTCCATTGGTTATACACCAATGTGTGGATTTGCATATTGTGACACCTTAACTTTTGGCAGTCAGAACAAACAAATAATTTAAGGAACAGTACAGCATGATAATGCTAATATGTTATTGGTATTGCCACAGTGAAACTGTAGATACACGTTTTCCAGAAAAAAATGCACAGAATATACAAGATATCAGAAAACGTGCATCATTGCTCCAGTTCTGATCAAAGGAGACTGGGGTGGAAATTACACCTTGCAAATTCCAACGTGCTTGTAATCTTTTGTTTTAATTAACCACTGCAGTCTTTCCTATTTATCTCTTAATACTTTCTCCTGCTACAGCCAGGAAATGTCTACTAGAACAGTTCTGCCACTCCTGCAAAGGACCTAACATTGACTGATGTCCAAACAGCAGATCAGCTACAGGACACTCACTTGGCTTTTTCAGCAAGGAAGACCAGAATTTAAGTTCATAGATTGTGTCACACAACCATGATCTTTTGCTCTATTGAGCAGCTCAGTGACAGGAGACAGCTGTGTAGGGAAGAAAGTCCATGCATTGCACCGTATCAGCTAAAACTCAAGACAACTCCTTATTTATTTTGACTATCATTGGCACAAAATTGATTTGCAAGTAAAAATAACATAACAGATTTTAGTTAACTCCAGGGTCAGCATGCTTAAAGAACCACAGAACCCAAAATGCAAAGATAACTCCTCATTACAATAGCTTCTTCCATAACATCAGCCAGGGACAATGTATGCATCAGGTTCTGACTCTGCCACTTCCCAGCAAATGTTGTAGGAAGGCAAGAAATTCCAAAATGCTTCCAGGGCTGTAAATTACACAGACGTAACTGGATATAAAGAAACATTTAGTGAGACGTAAAGACAAATGTCTGGCTTATGCAGTGCTCTCCAGCTAATGTCAAGAACAGACGAGTGATCAGCTAAGAGAAAACACAGGGATCAGAAACAACCATAGGGCTAGAGGTCTTTTAATGCGTGGGAAAGATATGTCTTCCTTTTACCTATTTTTTTCACAGTAAGTAAACCTTTCTGTAAATGAAACCACTTGCAACCTAAAGTGAAGTTGTACAAGGGAGCCCTCCATGGCCAAAGATGAAAAGGGAAATTCTGTCTTTCTCAGAGAAGCTGTTCATGCAAACCCTCCCCCTTCTTGGTCAAGATCACTGCTCTTTGCATTTGCAGCTTTTAAGCTGCAGAGCACCACTTCCATCTCCATCCTCTCACTAGAACTGCCCTAAGCCACCAGCCTCCCTGCTGTGTTATGCATACATGGTTTGATCCATTGGCTGCCATAGCTGCAAAAAACAAAGCAAGCAGTATCCAGAAACTCCGGACAGCATGCCCCAGCTGAGCCCACAGCTCCTGGGGAGGTTTGCGCCTCTGGGACGTGACAACAGAAAATGCTAAAGCATGTGCCAGGGAGGACTCCAAGCAACATACATGTTGGCTGTTTTCCCCCATGTAACATCACACTTGAAGCTGTTCCGACACCAATTGGCTATGCCCTATCCTAGAGCCTAGGTATCTCTTGAGCTTCCTCCCCTCCACATACCTTTTCATCCTTTCTATTTTACACACAAACACTACCTAAGGGCAACTACATAATTGTCTGGAGGAAGGCACTACCAAATGTGGTTGCTATCTTTTAAAATAGAGCTTATCTTTCTGATAATCTCTGACATCTTGTGCCTGTCTGCCTCTCCCCATGAGTGGACAGTGACCACCCATTCTTATGGTTTTCCATTATGGGTGATGGAAGAATGAGGTTGTGGCAAGCAATGATGAAAAACTGCAACCTTGGAGGATGATTCAGCAATGGACAGAGCTCATGTTTGGTCAGTGCACAGCAGTAGCCTCTTCATTCCAGACTAGTTTCCTAAAGCTTAAATTTAAAGGAAGAAATACCACTAGCAGACTGCTAGAGAAGGCAGGAAAACCTGTTCCTAGATTAACTGGCACAGATGCTTTCAACCCTGTGCTCATCAGTGATGATGGTTTAATGACCAGCACCTGCCCTAGGTGCACTGATTCACTGGATCTCCTCAGGACTGCTGAGGAGAATGGCCTGGTTTGTGTCCATCCAGTCTGAGGAGCACTTTGGGAAAGGTGATGGCACCTTGTGGACAGAGATGCCCTGGGCTTCTCAAAGATTCCAAGCTGCCAAAAACCTTTCAGGATCTAAAAGTAAAGGTATCTTCCTCCTTTGCTACTATAATGAGATTGGCCAGCAGCTCCAGTGCTGCTTATCAAATTAAGAGACCTACTACCAAGGTGGCTCAGGAGACACAACATCCCCCAAAGCCTCTTGGGCAAGTTGCATGCCCTTTGGGCATGGATTCCACTGTGCAGCTAACCAGTGAGGGGGAAACACCTGAATCCTTTGCCACAAGTTCACAAGATGGGAGAAAGGGAGAGAGACAAAGCTAGAAGTAGAGAATCAAAACATGCACTGCTCTGAAAAGCAGCAGCCTAAGAGGAGTCCTACAATAGCGCTGTGTATCAAAGAAAAGAAACTCCCTGTCTGGTGGACCAGGTGCTCTCTGGACAATATTTGGCTTAAGATGAGAAACTACCACATCCAGAACAGTCAACTCTGTTATTATTTATAAAAGGAGAAAAATTAATGAAAAATAAGTGAATTTAGAGCCATTTTATGAGTACCTCCCTAATTTTCTACACTAGTTCTCTTGTCTAGTTAGTGTACACTGTCTTCCTCTGTATAAAGGCAAAAGCACAAAGCTGAAATACCCAGTACTGTGAAATACCCTCTTCCCTTAGCTCTGTATACTTGTCTCTACACATTTTGCTGATTGCTCTTCTAATGTTTTAGAACTCAGCTCTCATAACTCACGTTTCAAAATTAACTATTCCGTCAACAAACGTGGTGAGAGGTTATGCTGCTGTTTCATTTATCTAGGTACCCCTACACAGGGAGCAGGTCTGACACAACATCATTTCCACAAAAAGATGGTCTAGGTTGCAAGGGACTGACTAGTTTGACACATGCAAAGGAAACCAGATCCTTCTGTGAGGGTTTCTGGTTTCTTAACCTATGCAAGCAAGCACATTGCTTTCCCTCTAAGTCAAGTAAATTAGGGAAACAAGATAGAAGCACAGAAACACATACTCTAGAGCTATCTCCAATTTTGAGCTTGGGCAAACTACACCTCTGCTACAAATACTACTTCATTGTACTTCAGTTTATATTGCTCTATTAGCAATATCCATTTACAGACATCATATGAACTCCTTTTGTAAATTGCAGAGACAATTCCTGAAGAGTCCCACAGGCACAGCCACGAAACACACACATACGGGAAGGCCACCTTCAGGCAGCCACGTAACTGCCCGCAAGCATTCAAGCGCACCCAGATTATACACCAGGCACATTTTAGCTGCATAATCCTCACTACCACACGTGACAAATCCTTCCCTCTCCCGCTCAGAGCTCTCAGTAAACTTAACTCAAGCCACAGCCAGAATAAGTACTTTAAAAAAGGAGACATACACTGGTAACCTCTACAATATCATTACAAGTATCAAAAGCTCTCAATCATCTTGCCCCAGATGCTTTGAGGCAATCTGTAGAGGAGAGCGAGCTCTGCTTTTTCAACACAGATGATGGTGCATTAGAAATACCTCAGCCTACAGCAGAAGCACATAAATACAGAGTAACTCATTAAGAGAGTGTCCTCAGCGCTTAGATGTGAATTGTGCAATTTTTTTCTTGTGTGCGGTGCTTTAGTAGCCAGGTACCAAAAAGGAAGCAGCCGAGCGCTCCGCGGGTGCGGAGGCTCACTCTCCCCCAGGATCCCTATTCCCCCGGGAGCCAGGATGCACTAGCTCTCGGGTCAGGCTGCCCCCACCCCGCGGGCTACGCACCCGTGTTACCTCCCTGGCCGGGGTCATAAAGGAGAAGGATAACGCGAGGCATACGGGACAGGACCAGGGACATCCCGAAAGCAAGAAGGACAGGAGAAAGAAGGGATTGCGGAGAGAAGAGACGCACGTCACGGGCAAGGCGAGAAGCCGGCACCCTGTAGCCCCCGTCGGACCTCCGGGAGTACCCAGACCCTCGCAGGGTTACGGCTGTGGAAGGTGGGGCTTGAGGACAGCTCACCGGAGACATCGTCCCTCGCCCACGGAGCAACCCCATCCCTTCCCGGCCCCGGTAACGAGGCGGTGCGCCCCGTCGCCGCCGCTTACGTTTGCGCCGCAGGGGAGATGCGTCCTCGCCTTGTCCTCTCGGCTCCCAAATGCATTTGTATGCATTTGCCCGGACAGCGGAGATCTGAGGGAAAGCCGGAGCCGACCGCCGCGCCGCCACCGGGTCAGGTCCAGCCCATCAATGCCCCCCGCCCCCGAGGTCTCCCCGCAGAGCTCCGCGCAAGCCCGAGGGCGGCCCCAGGGCGGGCGCGACAGGGGGCGGGGTGAGCAGCGCCGGAGGAGCCCCGTAGAGCGCGGCGGTGCAGCCGCCTCAGATC
>JAOEHX010041135.1:0-63013 GCA_025448015.1 Bolborhynchus lineola
CTCACAGGGAAGAGCTTCTGCCCAAGAGCTCATCTCAATCTCCCCTCTGACAGTTAAAGCCATTCCCCTTGGCCTGTAAGCAATTCCTACTGTTGTAAAAAATCCCTCTCAGATCAATTGGAATAATTTTGGCCCATGCTGTAGGCTCCCACTAGTGCCAAAGGTCTGTGGACTGAATAATTGTCCATGTTTAAAAGGATTCTGTCGGTATTCTCAAATGAGGGTGTTTGGGGACAGGTTTTGCTGCAGCTATTCTTATCTTCTAAAACATACATGGATTTAACAAAGAGGGAACAAGTGGCGGAGACACTGGCTACAGCCCAAGGAGAGGAGGTTGCTGAGCTCCATCATTCAGCAAGGTGAATGGCTGGCCAGAGCCCTGGGTTAAGTAAGAGAGACTGGAAGAGCTGGCCCATCAGGGCAGTCAGTGTTATCGTGCAGTGTTGCACCAGACACATACAGCAGGTAGATAGGGCAGCGTTGCTGCAAAGATGGTCTGCAGGATTATGCTGGATGTTTGCAGTAGCTGAGCTGCTCCTCACTGCAGCATAGAGCAGGACGTAGGTAAAGGCAGACTGCTGTGAATTCCCTTTGTCCAAATGATACTTCTGTGCAGGTGGGATATTGGTAGCATATTCCACCTATATGAACACAGAAGAGATGGGTACCCAGAAGCACTGAATGACACTTTTGGATAGGCTTTTGCTACCAATATATCTCTGTTCTTGAACTGTAAATCTAATAAGTGAAATTAGACTTGTCTCAGTGAGTTATAACAGTCATAAAGTACAGACCAGGTATGTGGAATTTTGTGCCTATACTGTAGAAATCACACATACAATCAGAAAAGCATGATATAAGAGTGGCTCAGGACCCATATGGTCAGGACATAAATATGAACCTCCATGTTGCAAGCCAGAACAGAATGAGGGCATCTGTGGGGTTTGTACCACTGCTCATCAGGAAATCCAAATGCTACCAAAAGATCAACTTCTTACAGAAGCAAGGATGCAGAGCCAGCCTTAGCCTGATCCCAGGGGGATAGACAGAAGTGAATAAATATGTAAAGATGATAGTAATAACCCAAAAGTCTAAGGTCTGACTGAGATTTTAAACTGAGATAGTGTCTAAAAAGATACGATACGGTAGAAACTTCAGGTGCCATCTGTTTTCACTGGCTATGGAAAACTTAATCCTGCAGCAGGAATCAAGATGATGATAGATCATGCAGAAGTAAAAGAAATACAAAGTAGGAAAATGTGGCACTGCCTCTTTGTAAGTCTGTGTCTTGGAATGCGGTGGAACTGGGCTTGGCAACCTGACCAGGTCTTAACTAGCTGAGGAAGAGCACTGGGAGCACCAGGATGTATTTAAGGGAAAAAAACAGGAATACTGAGCACTTCTGCTTCAGAGGACAAGTATTTTAATAACAGCTGGTGGGGTTAGCTGAAGAAAGGAACTGGGAGAATGAAGAGGTGTGTAGTGGACACTCAGCAATGAAGGCTTGGCCACGTCCAAATTTGGGAGCAAATCTCTGCTGTGTAGGGTAGCCCTGCAAACTGCCAGGCTGCCATCTGCCTGTCGTAGGGATGCTGTCTGCCCCTTTACTTTGGGCTGTATCTCAGGGAATGCAAGTAAGCAGCTTCTGAATGTGACTGTGGTAATAGCTGGGCCCTAAGCTTTGCCTGTGAAGAGCGAGAAGAAAGAGACTTCACTCCTGTAAGTTACTTTCCACAGGGCAAGACAGCTTTTGGCTTCTCCAGGAGCTACTGCATTCACTGTTAATATGCTTTGCATGCTTTAGAGGCCTCTATGCACAGGACTGACAAGCAGTAGGGCTGCTCCTGGCTGTTAACAGCCATCTGGGCTGTCTCATTTCTGTGCCAGTATGTTCTGTTTTGAAGACCAACATTGGTCTCCAAAGCAACCTGGTACATGGTGTGGAAGATGCCTACAGTGCCGAGGCTGGATCTGTTCCACTCTCGCTTTTCTTGACAGCAGCTCTTGTTAGATGCTAATATGTTACATTACACATGCACCTTCCTGACAACTAATAGCTTAATACTCAGTACAGTGTCTACCTTACAGATCAATAGAGGAAAGGCTGTTCTGCCTTTGTGCAGGGAGCTGACTTCTCTCTTTTACGCATTCATATTCAGCTTTGAGTCCCCAGAGGACTGCTGATTACTCTCTGCTCCTGGGCTTCCTATTCAGTGCCAATATTGTGTGTCAGAGAGCAGGAGTGAAGGATTTGCTGCACCTTATCTCCATTCAGATGATAGTGACGATGCCTGATAACTTGCTAATCCACTGAGATAAGAATGCTGTGAGCAGATTTTGCGGCCTTTAGGATGAAATGTGTGCAGGGATTTATGTTATTCTTGCAGATTCTGAAATGATGCATTTTGCTGTGTGAGCCACAAACTTCATGTCACTACGCCAATTAGCTCCCAGGATCAGGTTTATTTCAAACGGCATTATCTGGATAAGCAGAAAATGTGTTATAATACAAATAAGATCAGATGAACAAGACTTTTAATGTAACATTACTTACAGCATTGTGACACATTATGAGAGAGACAAAATTTCAAGATACATTTTGGTGCTATTTTTCCAATCAGAGTTGTTGTTTTGGTCAGAATTTGGTGGTGGTGGTGGTGGTGAATTTGAAGAGGAGAACAAAAAGGCTGGAAAAACCTCCAGCTTCTTGGGGAATAGACGTCTGTCACAGATCTTACAAACGAATAATCCCTGAGAAGCAACAGCTCTGGACATGGGTTTCATCCTGAAAAGGCTTTCTGGGTGCAGTAGTTACCAGAGCTGAGCAATACCAGGGTAGAAACAGCCTTGTGCATAACCTCCCCTCTGCCCCTGCATGGAGGTATCCTCTGGCTCATTAATCCTCTGTGTCACACCCCTGAAAGAGGTCTTGCATCTTACCTCCTATGGCCATATCTACTCTTTGGGTTACTTTTATGAAGTTGGGTGGTTTTATTTGCTTCTTTGTGGTTTTGGTTGTGTTTTGATTTCGATTTTAATGCCAGTTGCATGGCTGCAGTGGCCTGGGGTGTCTTCATTGGCTTGGACTTTCACTGTGCTAGAAGTCTGTACTTTGGTTCCTATGAGTTTGACCAAGACACTTCATTTCCTTGCCTGACAAACACACCTCAGAGCTGCCTCTTCACCTGAAGTGGCACTGGATGGTTCTTGATGCAAATAAACCCACTCAGTACCTGTACAGAGCTTAAGGGTTTGGGCTGTGATGAAGAGCAACTGTTGCTACTCAGCTGCCTCCTTACAGTTCTCGAGGTGACTTTACAGCATCTGTAATATGGTTTAATGTGACACACAAAGGTTAAATATGTCAAAGGCCTCACCAGCCTAGACCTGTAGGCAGACACAGCATTGCAGGCTGCTGTACCTAAAACGCAAAGGCCAAAGAAACCAATGATGGAGCAAGAAAGTGCTTTGAGAAGCCAGACAGCAAGTATGCATGGTAGCAGATCCCCTCAAGAGCTACTCTGAGGTGCAGTGCTCATGTAGCTGTGCTCCCAGTTTAGTTGCCAGAAGCATCATCTTCCTCCAGTGAAGGTTTCCCTGTTTCATGTCTGAGAGAAGGGTCAGAACCTTTCAGAATGTTCTCAAAATCCCTCTGGCTTTTCCATTCACTGGAAAAAATTGCTGGCTTAATTCCATTTTGCATTCTAGAAACTCTGCCCAGGGATGTGTGAAAAGATGGCTCCTAGCAGAGATCCCCGTGTAATCAGAAGTGCTGTGATCGGCTAGCTGAAATAGAAAGGGAGAGACAAATGGCATGAAAAGCAGGAGTTCAATAAGAGGATAGAGAGCTTTGAGAATTAGTTATTTGACTCTTTTTGACCTAAATCTCTAGTTTAATAAAGCAAAGCCCTTCCACATGGTGCTTGTGAAAGCCCTTGAACAGAAGGGTTTTGCAGTCTGAGCAGGGGCTGAGCAGACAACATGGCTTAGTAAGTCTAGCTGGAAGCAAAAAGAAGGGTGGTCAAACCACAGCCTAATCCTGCCCACCTATTGCGCACAGCGCCGTGCTCAGAACAGTGTATCAGCCATTCAGTTGCTGTCACCTTCACATGGAGAATGGGTAAAAGTGGAGACCTGGCTGAGACCAGACGTTGATTTTCCAGAGATGATGAAATATCCAGGACTTCTGGATCGCTGTGAGCACATTGCAAGAAGGAAAGAGTTCCTGCAGTGGAGGGTTTGACCATAACACCCTCCTGCAGTGTGCCTCACCCTCTCCTTGGGGAGCCAGCCATTGTTTGCGATTGTTTAAACCATGCCTTCGTGAAGTTGCATCAATGTGGACACCCATGCTGAGAATCTGCGTTGGTGCTGTTGGTTGGGACAGGCTGGTGGCCCGGTGTTTGCATGAGCAGAGCCAAGGCCAAGGGCTGTGGGGAAGGGAGGGTTGTGATGAGCCAATGTTACAGCTGGGACAACTGAGGGAGATGGAGGTAAAGCCAAAGGGGTTGTCTGGCATCACAGGTTTGATGATCCCAGCTGTAGTGGGAGGAGACCCTGCCAGAGGCTTGTGGCAGTTAGCCTGCTAGGACCATGTGTCCTCAAACAGGGGTCTCTGCTGTGTTTCAATCCTTGTAGAAAGTGTTCATCTGAGTAACCTGTGCCTGAGGGGAAAAAAGAAAGGGGTTTCCTGGAAATGAAGAGGCTCTACAGTGCTGTATGCTAATCCAAATCCTCTCAGGCAGGCCCTTGCGGCAGTCAAGATTTCTACACTCCAAGACCTTTGGGATCTGCATCCCTGTTCATCCCTGATGTGGGCTGACAGTGATAAAGCGTGTGTGGTGTTTGCAAAAGCCTGGGCATGCTCCTCTGAGGAAGCTCTGGAACTGCAGGGCTGGGTTGATCTATTGGAGTCTGGAGCTGCAGAGGCCTGGTGCACTGAAAGAGCAGTGATTTCACAGGGCTTCCTTGCCAGTCCTTCGTGAGCACTCAGCGTATCAAGATGACACCTGCAGTGCCAGCAATGCAGAACCTATTGATGCTAATTTAAGGACAGGGTCTAATTCAGCCAGTCGTGTGCTAGTTAATGCATCTACACCACTGTCACTGTATCACACGGAGCATAGCCATGGAAAAGCAGTGCCATAATGGCACTGGATTCTAATATGAATTGTCCCTCCACCTCCCCGAGCCCCCAGGAAGTGTAGACTGGAAAATTCCATCCTCTTCAGCAACTTGAAACAAAACCAACACAGGACACCACACAGCTTGGAAGTAAGAGCACAGGGACCAGGAGTCCCTACCATAGCTTTCTGTGCTTTCTTCAGCAGTTCTAACCTGTGGCACAGCCAAACCCCTGCAAATAACAGTGCTGCTGCGATTTCTAACCCTGTTTCCAACACCCAGCAGATTCTCAGGCACTTTCAAACCTGATGGGAGAGAGAAATGTCTTCTCCTGGTTTCTTCAGACTGAAAAAAGCTGCAGTATCTCCATGAGCAGCCCCTCTGACTCGCACACTGAAGGGTTAGTTTGACTGCTCTGGGCTTTGAGGGGTTCTGGCAGCTTTAATTTACTGTGTTCAGGGTGAGGGGAGGGCTAGCTTTAGCCTTATAAATAAAGAGAAAATCCAGAATCTGTTGAATTAAAGACTAAGCACCAGCCTCTATAATCACTGTGTTTAGTCCCTGGGATCTTCCCTCATTTAGAGAGTGATTTTTCACTTTAACTTACTGCACAAGCCTGCTTTCAATTAATCCTTCTCTGCTCAGGTCCTTTCAGCATATGGCCTGAGAGGTTCTTGGCATGGAGTGGGTAACTCTGAGACCTCCTAATCCAGCATTTGCCAGCTGATAAATCCCTGTGCTCTCTTGAGGGGCCTAGTAATAACTTTAATCACCCCAAACTGTTCCTGCTCCCTTGCTTTGCTCCTTCCAGCACAGAAAGTTGATCTGGTGCCCTGTGCTGCTGTAGGAGGCAGGGTTTGGAGCTGGCTGTGAGAGGACAGCTGAAGGACTGCACTATCACTGGGCAGGACACTGGAGCACGACTTCCCAAGGGGAAGGAAAGTGCCTGATGTGTACCACTGCCCTGAGTGAGCAGATCAGAGCAGCCGACTGGCTATTCATAGTAGCTGTGCTTAATAGTAAACAGCAGAATGCCTCAGGTTACAATTGCCTGTGGAGCTCAGGATGAGGATGCTGAGGTCCAAATACATGAGATGTCATCCTGGGCTCCAGCTCAACGGTGCAATATGGCCCTTATTCAGGATTTGCATGCCAAAACATATTCAAAAAGAGCCAACAATTTGGGGCCTGAAGAGTTATGGGCGTTACAGGGTCAGCATCCTGCCTGAAGGAACATGTAATACTGCATATCCAGAGCTCTGCCTCCCAGAAGATGCTGGTTAGAGGCTTTCACCCTCAGGAGTGGGACAGAGCTGTGTTCAACATGGCAGCACCACAGACTTCCAGTGGAGGGTCTGCTTTTGTGAAATACTGAAAGTTGGATTTTCCTTGGGTAGTGTGAGTTTGGTTCTGGTTTGTGCTATATAGAGAATTCAACTGGAAGGTTATAGTGCTCCCTTCTGCCAGCGCTGCACTTCTCCCAGGCTACCTGGTCTTGTTTGCCTGTTTACAAGGTGCAGCTGAGATTTACCCTGGCTGATGAACAGTGGAATTCACTCTCCTCTCCTGTTTGCTCAGTAGCTGTGTCCTCTCAGGAAGCTGAAGAATAGAAAAGATTTATTCAGGGTCCACAAATGATCATGACAAAGGGTCATTCCAGGGAGACATTGTGTGGTGGCTGGGAGGAGAATAAAGCATACATGGGTATGAAAGTCTATGGACCTGAAATTGCTGGTGAAGAATAACAGGCATCATCCGCAGAGCAGGGAGTGGGACTCAGTGTTGGTGACCATGTGTTAAGGTTGGGATGGAGAGGGAATTTAGCAGCATGCCTTTTGTCTGAATGCAGCAGCACAGTAAAAGGGCTGGAAGATCCTGACATACTCCAGCTTTGCTTTTTTTTTTAATGAGAATGTCATTAAAATGCTGTAAAATCATACGTACCACCTAGGATCCAAACAGGAGGGTTTGGAAGACAAAATGATTAACTTCCTTGAATACCGTTTGAAATACATCCTGCTTAGTGAGGAACCTGCAGTCTCCAGTGAACGTATAAGCCCAGTCAGTCTCTTTCACAGACACAGACACATCTTTATCTTACTGACCCTATACAGAATCACAGAATACTACACCAGCAGCCTCCAACAAGGAATTCCATGCTGATATTCTAGGACTGGCACAGGCTGCTCAGATTGGTGGTGGATGCACCATCCCAGGAGACATCCAAGGCCAGGTTGTAGGGCTCTGAGCAGCCTGATCTAATTGAAGATGTCCTTGCTCTTTGCAGGGGAGTTGGATTAGATGAGCTTTGAAGGTCCCTTACAACACAGACTATTCCATGATTCTAGTATCTAGACTCATTTGCTTCAGTTTCTAAAATGACTTAAACCATAGCACAGTAGTGGTATGTGAATAAATCGCCTCTTTCACTGGTTTCCAGTTCTGCTGTCCCTTGGTAGCAGCGTTTCCAGGGCTTGGTTAGGGTTACTTTGTAAAAGTGAGAAGCAGGCTTCTTTAGCCGCACAAGGTACAGAGGATTTCCAAGGAAGTTCCAATTTGCTGTATTGGAATCCTCTCTGTCTCCCAGCCTGGCAGGTCAGATTAATAATGCAGCTCCTCATTACTTAATGTCAGCAGTGCTGCCTCAGCACATCCCACCAGGTGCTGGGAAGTCACATGCCTGCAGGGGAAATGCTGGAGTGGACGCAGCCTCGCTGAGGTCCTGTCTCCAACAGCTCAATTAAACAAGTAAATCAAAAGGCTGCAGGAGATCGATGCCACTGACAGATGAAGGCTTTTCAGGACAAGTGGTGCTTGTTCTGAACATGATGCATCATTGCTGCAGGGAGTGGAGCCCAACGGTGCCATGGGAGCTGTCTGCTCTCCTGCGGAGGCAGAGCTCTGTACGGCTAAGCCAGCCAGCACAGGGCAGCAGGGTTTGCTCCTCCAGCACAGAGCAGTGAGGGTGAGTAACAGACCCATCTGATTACTGGGTTTCTTTCCCCAGTGCTTTCTTAAAGCCAGAGGAGAGCTTTTGTTGTCATGACCACTCTTGGTGTTTTTCAACCCAGCACATTTCTCTGGGTGAAATGGGCTGTTCATGTAAGAAGAGTAACAAGGGGGATGAAAAATGAGGAAGTGGGGCTCCCACGGCTGAAACAAAGGGCTGAGTGGTGGCAGCCACAGTGGGATTGAGACCATGTCCTGGAGCTCTCTGCCCTGCCCTTGGGTTTCTCTCTGCTGACAAGGTCTGGGTGAGGAAGTGCTGAGCGAGCAGGTGGCCAGGAAGGAAGGCTGAGGTGGCAGGAGACAACACAGGGAAGAGCCGAAGAGCAAGCTGCTGCACCAGAACAGGCTGGGAGAAACAATGTGTGCTGGAGGATGGATGCTGTCAGCTGTCAGGAACATCCTCTGTTTTCAAGGCAGCTTCTGGTGGGGCTGCTGCAAAACCTCATTCTAAACTGAAGACACTGTCAAAGTTTCTGGCTCCTAGAGCTGCTCTTCAGGTCTGACAATGTTTCTAGCTAATAATACAGCCCAGCTCAGCTTTCCCCTTCTAAAAGGAAGTATCTGCCTGCGTGACCGTCCTTCTTGCCGTTGAATAATCAATCATCTAAAAAGGCTGTAGTGCAGAATGTACTGGAAGAGACATTAGCTAAGGGGTGGGGATTAGACTGTGACCTGCTAACCAGATTTCAATGCTTATGGAAAGAAAAACCCAGTAAGCCACCGTGCTCTTAGCATCCGTCTTTTTGTATGTCACCCCAGCCCCCCTAAGCTATTCTTGCGATTCTTTTGGATGCACTGTGGGTGTTAACTAATTCACTTACTGATGATATCTGGAAGGATGCAAAGAGGAAAGGTGCAGGTGCAACCGTATGTTGAGTAAAACCAGTAATTTTGTGCAGGAGCCCTTGAAATGGTTGTACAGTGCACTGCTGTGAATAGTGGGAGGCCTGCCAGATTCTCCTGAAGGTGATTTTAGTAGCTCAAAGATACTATTCTAAATCATGATTGATTTGTTGGTTGGGTCATCCCTTGAGGCTGTTCAGTGGAAGAGAGGTAAAAACCTTGATGTTGAGAAATTTAGTGGGGATGTGTGATAGGAGCCCAGGTCAAAGAGAGCTTTCCGCTGGATCTGTCTGAACTATCTCCTTCGAGCAAGCATGCCCCAAACACCAAAGCACTTATATGGAGAACAAAGAAAGGAACCCTCCAAGTGGAACAATGAGTGTTTTCAAACCAGAGAACTCCAGAGAGAGACAGAAGTGAAAATAGTGGTAACAAATCTTCCTCCATTCTGTTTTCTGTCTTTCAGGCTTGCTCTGACTCCAGAAACCCTTGAAGTTTCCTGGGTGCAAACAAACTCCATGCAGTGTTGTCTGGTCCCAGGAAAAGTCTTTCTTTTCATCCTCTCTGAGGCTGTGTGCCTGCTGCCTGGGTTTTCAGGGCTTCTTTTGCCTGGATGGGCAGACCAGGTGATCTTTTTCTTCCATTAAACTGTGCAAACCCTTTTGAACATGCTCTCCAGCAGTGTGGAGGTGTTCTTTCTTTCTGCTAGTTTTGAGCCTGCCAGCTGGTAGGTCAGGATTCTTCCTGAACAAAATGACAAACTACTGTCATCTCTCTTCCAAGCTGAAGGTTCGTGGTCTATTCACCTCTTTCTTTCTTAGGCAGATGTCTTTTTGTACTTTTCATCATCTCTGTTGTCCTCTTCAATGTTGTCTTGCCTTTCTGAGATGGGGAAATCAGGATTGCAGACACCATTAAAGAAGTGGATGCACCATGGATTTACAGAGCAGCATGAGGTTGTTCTCTGTAGTGTTCTCCATTTGTTTCTGACTACTTCTGGCAGGATTTCCTTTTTTTTATCATCAACATGGGAAAACCCTTAACTTTAATCCATCTCTCCCTGGATTCTTCCCCTGAAGCATTCTCCACTGTTTGTCACCAGGAAGAAGCCCTATGCTGGGAGTCTTGCTCTTCTACTCTGCTCAGGGCAGTGCAATGATTAGCCAAGGGTACTGTATCCATTTATTTATTAGCACCATGTTGACATGAGGGAGATTAATCTGATGATTTACAAGGTACACTTCTAAAATAGTAAGGGCAATCAAACACAAGGCTGTTGAATGTCTGTGATACTAAATTGCATTCTCTTCTAGTTTATTTGCCTGCATATTCAAAGGAGTATGGCCGTGATATTAGCTTCCTGTCCTGCTGTTTTCCCTGCAGAGACCCACATGAGTTAACAATATGAGGAATCTTTACAATTATCATAGTGTAATTATCTGTAGCAAAGATACATTTTGAGATGGTGGAGAAATGACTTGTTAGTGCCACAAATCTATAGTAATTAGAATTAAATCCTCAGAGTATTGGATTCCCCTCAATAGTCTGCTCACTGATCTCCTCCCTGTGTAATTTTAGATGTGTTTTGTTGTTAACTTTCTTTTGTGAGATTTGTTTTCTTTTTAAATGTCACTTAGAAAAATCCATCGTTGCCCTGCACTGAAGGGTGTTTATAGGCCTAAACCACTGCAGAAATGGATTGAGTGCTCACATGGTACAAAGTGGCTCTCATCAAGCTTTGCTACTAACGCTGTCTGATAACTTGTCCAATCTGTCATACACCAGGGTCTGTTCTGACCTTTTGCTCTTTAACAGTGGACAGGTAGGGATCTGATTCCATGTGATTCATATCCACAGATCTGAATCTGGGAGAATTTTGATCTAGATGTCAGCTTTTAAGTAAAGAATTGCTTGTGCTGAGGATGTAGCTCCAACAAATGAAATAAAGTCGTCATCGGTTAGAATCCAGAAGCAGCTCAGTAGTGTAGTCGGTTGTGAGCAGTGTATGTACTCTTTGAGAAAAGGACCAATACTTCAAAGAGCTTTTTCTTTCTGTTAGAATAAATCTCAATAATGCACTTCCAGCTGCAGTGAAGAAGCAGTATTTTAAACTAAAGTAAGGCATCCCCTGCAACACTTAGATTCTTTTGGGCATATTCTCTTGATGAATTTACCTGTAGGTTCATGCATCTCAAAAGCATCCGCAGAAAGCATCAGACTTTGTGAAATCGCATTAAATTAGCAGTTAAATGTTTGACAGCTTCGTTTCTTAATATTGTTTAGCCAACTGTATCACGCAGATTGTGCAAAGTGCTTTAATCTGCAACATACAGGACCTCCCAAGGGATTAGCAGCAGCCCTGATATGTTAATATTGGAAAAATGGATGATCCAATTAAGCTCTGCTAAACCATGGCAAAATATAAGGTCCGTATGTTGGCTTATCCTAGCGGTTTCTGTGTTAGTCTGAAATTGGTAAGCAGCCTGTGCTGTTCGCTGGATTCTGTGGCTTTTTCATGGCTGGTAGAGAAAGAAAAATCTCTTTGCTTTAGTGATAAGGTGTGTTTTTTTCATCCCATTTCAGTCTATTCTCACTCGCAGGGCAGTTTTCTACGAAGAGAAGCATCTTCCATCAGTACTGTGACCAACTCATTTTTGTGCTGCAGCCCAGTGAAGCAAAAGCTTTCCATCTATGCTTCTGGGCCCAGACACTAAAGAGCAGCTAAGTATGGAGAATTATTTTCACCAGCATGTGGGAAAGGTCTTTGATAGCCTCACTACAAGGTAGCACACACCTATTTATATCTGTACTCTCACCTGGGCTTAGTGCAAACTGACCTGCTAGCAGACAGGGAATAGGGCTGGTGTCACAGTCCATGTCTGCAGTGAGTCCCTACTGAATCACTCAGCTGGCTTGCATTTATGTCCCCATGCAAGCCCATGGGAGCTCTTCAGTAATGAATTTATCTTTCCAGGTGCTGTTTGTGCTGCCTTGTCAGCTCTGCACAGGGCAGAGTCTGTCAAAAAACACTGCAAATGAGTCCCCTGCCCACCCTAAACAGTGTTTTTGTGTTTCTTACATAGGAGATGTCACTCTTGGGTTCCAGCCACCATCTCTTGTATAACTGCTGCTCTGGGTTGAGGTGGGAAAAGCAGAGTCCTTCAAGCTTCCTCCAGGGCAGTCCTGTTCTCTGCTATAAGCCATGCCATGTTGTTCACCCTTGCAGACTCCGCTGTAGAGATTTTCTTATGGATGACTGCTCACAGCAGCTCCTCAAACTTGTTGGTTCCGCTGAACAGAGACCAGGAGTTGGAAGAAGCCTCAAAGTATTTCCTGCAGATCTTTTCCCAGTCAAGAGTCACCAGATGTGTCCATGAGCATCTTTCCCAAAGTCCATTCTGTCTCCAGTGGAGATTGGACCGGAGACCTCCAGAGAACCCTCCCAGCCTTTAAGTCTATGAC
This sequence comes from Bolborhynchus lineola, assembly GCA_025448015.1. Taxonomy (NCBI): domain Eukaryota; kingdom Metazoa; phylum Chordata; class Aves; order Psittaciformes; family Psittacidae; genus Bolborhynchus; species Bolborhynchus lineola. The sequence goes on from JAOEHX010041135.1 coordinate 12,439, forward strand.
CAGGGCTTGCAGAGGTCACCTTGTCCCTTCCTCCCTCTGGGCTGTATTCTGGCACTGCTGGCTGACAATGGTCATCCACTGTCTGAGCTCATCACATCAGAGGAGGGTTTGCCACTGCTGTTTGTGATCCTGAGTCAGGCAAACACACAAAATCCTTGAGGATGATGTCTAAGTGATGCTCTGCTTTTAACTGATGCATGCAGCATACCAGCAATCACAAGTGTGCTATCCATCTCCTTGTGGAAAGGTAAGTTTACTTTGTTTAACAATGGTCTATCTCAACCCACTGAGACTGTGCTGCTGCTATTCCGTGATATTTTTGTTCCTTTTTTAAGGACATCTGTATTGCTCTCAAATTGTGAATGAGAAACGCAAGACAGTGGTTACATCCATAGTTGCTTATTTCCTATAGTACAGAGAATAACGCATCTCACCTTCTGGGGTACAGAGAGAGTTCAGATTTCACTCTCTTTTAGGAGAGATATACACTGACATTTGTTGGGGTACTTTTAAAGGTTTCTCATTCTTTCAGTGCTCTTTTAATTGTATTACAGTATCTTTCCCCTTGTATTCTTAGCTGTTATTGTGCCCTATTGATTATTTCTTTTGAGGCAATATTAGCATACTTCAGCTATGAAATTACCTTTAAAAAGCTTGTTCAACTGGCTTGAATACAAATGTATTGCTTTGCCAGCTAGGATTAAGAAATTACCTCTTATCTCTTTTGTGCCCTTGGAATTCCCAGCTAAGAGTAAAATTCCTCCTGAGAGTCAGGATATTACTTTCTTTCATAATGGTTTAAGCCACTTTGCCTTTGCAGAGGATCAGAAGTTTACCAGGCGAGCCAATGCCTTTCTGCCTCTGGTTAGGTAAAGAAATCGAGGGGGAAAAGAAGTAAAGCATTATAGATACCCTGCTCCCTTGTAAATGACTTAATAGTCATCTGCTTAAATTAAAATTCTAAAATATGTATACATTTCAATTGTAAGCTCTTGCTCATGTGCCAGTTTATCCCCGTAGCCAGCATGATGTCCTGAGGGCATTTCAAATTGGCAGCTAGCAAGGAATGGGGCCATTTTCTTAATATACAGATGTTCATCATTTCTACTCAGTATTGCAGAACAGGGTACGAACATTACTGGACTTCAAGTGCAATTGTGGCTCAATCCTCCTGGGAGGTAAGACTTTTCAAAGGAAGAGCAGGATCTCCCAGCAATAAAGGCTGCAGTCCTTGGGCTTGATACTGTGTTTGTGTATCTCTGCTTTTACTTTCTTGGCTTTTCTGACAAGTGCACACAATAAAACATTTCATTTGGAATCGTATGAAATATTTCCTGCTGAATGGAACAGTGGTTTTTGTTTAGTAAGAAAAATAATATTCCAGTATGAGCCAAGCAAAGCCTTTTTTCCACTTGATTTTTCAATTTTGCTGTCAAACTGAAAAATCAGCTATTCCCCCAGACCAATAACTGGGAGCTCTGTTCTCCTCTACAGAACAGCAGTGTCCTGATGTTGAACAGAAGAGTATTTCCTGGCAGCATCATTTGTTGTAAGTCTTAAAAGATACTCTGATCGCAAAGAAGAAAGCGGAGCAGAGACTCCAGCCTTTCCCCACCAGTAGCACAGCTGAGCCTTTTCTAGAGGCAGCAGCAGGAGCCCAGCTCCTTCCCCTGCCTCAGTGTTCGAGAAATTCTATTCATGTTTTTAGCTCACAGGCTTTTAAAACAAATGATTTTCCCGTTAAGCACCCCTGGAAAGGCTGTTTTCAACATGAAGCATTCACTGAAGCACTGTGGGTATCATGTGGACCATCAGAGAAGTCTGGTCCCATCTAACAGAGACTCCTAGGGAGAAAAAAAGACTAGTGCAGAACGAAACGTTTCTTCAGCTCAGAATCATCTGGGGGCCTGGTTCTCAGATGCTTTGGTGAAAGAGAAAGTATTGGCTATTAGTAGTTTGTTTGGCAAATCCCATAGTGAAGAGCTGAGCTCCTGCGCTCTGTGACTGTGTCACTCTTTGCCCTGAGCTTGGAGGCATGGTGGCATGGCAATGCCAGCTGCAATGTGGAAAGCTGCAGAATTCATCTAAAACAAATGAGAGAACTCCAGCAAGGACACAGGCACTCCAACAAAAATATCCTGGGAGAGTTTATTTTGTTTTGGAGAAGTTGTAAGTGGAGAAAAGGAATTCCGTTTTGTGCAGCTGTTTCAATTCTGGTTTTGCTGTTTCAGAACAGTAAGCAAATTAAAAACCTAACAGGTACTAAGATCTTCCCAAAGACATCACAGTGAGAACCATTCTGCAGTGGGCTGGGCAGAAGGCTGATAGGGACCAGTGGAGACAGAAATCCTTGGTAGGATCTTCCTGTGTCTTTACTTGTCTGGTTGCTTGAGGTAGGTGGTTTTACATAGACTACGTTACACATCTAGTAGTATAGACTAGGTTACACATGTAGTACATTGCATCTACTTCAGGCAAGGCTCTACCAACAGATTTTCTCTGACAAGGTTTTGGAGAAAGAAGAAATATATATTCCTTACTTCTAGAGGAATCTAAAGGACATTGGCTATACGCTTGTCTTCCTCTAAGAACTATGTAGCTACTGGATCCTGGGGCAGAAGCACGGGCAAGCTGCCATAACATTATACACCTTCCTGTAGGACTCTCAGTACTGTTAAGCTAACCAAATGCCGCATGACTTCACTGACTGTGAACAGCTCACCCTGAACTCACTTTAAAGTGAGCAGAGGGCAATTGGTACCTATATGGGGTAGATACCTACATGGAACAACTCATCAGGGCTTACAGGTGCTGACGTTAGGACTGGTTCACAAGCTGCATTGACGTGTTCTTTCAGCTCAGATTTAGATGTCTCCACTGAAGCCTTCACCACTCAGCTGAAGCCCCCAAACTTTCTCTCTGATCTAGTCTGTTCATAAGCCCTCGTGACTACCTCCCTTCCTTTTACGCCCTTTGTAGGAGTGTTACATTCTGTATATTATTGTACTTCTCTTTTCTTCTGAAAGAGCTAACGTGCTAAAACTGCAACAGGATGTTAGGTGAGAACAAGCCACAGGAGAGACAGTGAATGACTGATTAGCAAGTGGAGCTCGGTAGGTTTCTAGAAATAGTGACAGAAGAACCAGGAGCAGAGCTTGAAAAGGCTGGAGCTCATCCAGCAATGTGGGGCTACAGATTTAGAGCAGGAAATGCAAAACCTGGGAAAAAGGCTGAAAGTCTTTTTAGAACATTGATGAGATTATGTACTCATCTAAAATATCTGCTCAAACTTTATCCAGTGAGGTCTCTTAGAAGTTATCTCCCATAGATAAATGGTAGAGACAAGATGCTAATAAGGTTAAAGCCTGAAAAACTCCGCAGAGTGGTATAAACTGAGCACACAGAGTAATTCAGGACCCTGTGATAAGGGTGAAACATGAAGAGCCAGGTGGCATGAAAGCATGATCTAATTTGTAATTGTTGTGGCAACTGGTAGAAAAGTCACAGCAACTCTGTGCTGATTTAATGCCTCATCAGTGGTTTTCCTGCTTGTCACAATGCTGAGCCTTTCTTCCAGTCTGAGCACTGAGGTAGGTATCTACTGTTTCCTTCTCAAGGCATTGGAACAGGATGAGATATTGAGTAGTGAAAGTGAATTCACAAGTGGAAGTTTTTTAGTATGGAAGCCAATGAAGCTTGAAGGTAATGAAGCACCACTCACCTAAAGAAAAACTGGGTTAAGCTGGAAATCAGCTTCAGTGGAAGGCAGTGCCTTTATAACCAAACCTGGGGATTACTTGGTGCTAGAAAATCATGATTTACACAAGCTTTGTGTTCCTGTACAACATGGAAACCACTGAAAATCAGAAGAGAAGGGATCTGGTCAGCCATCCAACCTATCTCCCTGACAAAGGCAGGAGCAACCTCTGTGACTCCCATTGACTCCCACTGTAACCCGTCCTGCTCTTGAAATTCCACGGTGATAGAGGATGGTATGGTTTAGCGGGAGGTGTCTCTGCCCATGGCAGGGGGGTTGGAACTAGATGATCTTAAGGTCCTTTCCAACCCGAACTATTCTATGATTCTATGATGCACATGTTCCCTGAGAAAATCTCTTTCATTTCTTTACTAGCTTCCCTACTAGTGAGGTCTCTTCAGTGTTTAACCATACTGTTCTGTGCTGCACTTTAAGCCCACATTGAACGAGGACAAAAATATTCCTTCCCTTTCTTTAACTGTCCTTTGTATATCTGAAGACAACTATCATGTCTGCTCTCAGTTAACTGTTCTCAAGACTAAAGAGACCCCGGTTCCTCTAGCCTGTCACTAAATCACAGAATGGCATCAAATGCAGGCAAGGTTGATCACACTTCTCTCACAGGTCATGTTTCCAGACCTCCAGCCTTCTCGTTCTTTCTTCTGGACTCTTCCAAAAAACTCCACGCTGTTCTTGGAATAATCTATCTAACAGCAGTGCTCAGAATGAAGTCTACTGCTGCAGCTGAGGTCTTAAAGGAAGCAAGTGGGCTGTGGCATGGATTGCTTGTGTCTCCTACATTATAGCTGTCTATCTGTAGAGCTCACAGGGTGGCTATCGTGGCCCCTGCCTTCCAGTTCTTTTGCTTCGGTGTCTGTCTCTAGCCACTCATTCTTTTTTAGCAGTTAATGTAGTTTTCCTTAATTTCATAAGCGTGCATAGATCCTTCCAGAAATCCAAACTGTTCCCCTGTTTCTCCAATTTGTCAAGAACGTTTGGAATTTTAATCCTTTCTACCAAAATATTTCCAGCCTCTTTCATCTCACATACAAACACCATAATCACATGTCTCAGTCCATTATTTAAGCTGGTAATGAAAATATTGACTACTCTCAGGCCCAGGGCAGGTGCCCACGAAATCCCATCTGGATCACTGCTCCAGACTATTAGCGAACGGTTGATAAGTGCCCCCTGAGTGCAGCTTTTAAACTTCATGGCAGAGCTTTCATCTCGCCTATGTTTGCTCAGCTTTCTGATGAGTGCCACATGAGTCTGTGACAAAAGTCTTCCTGAAATCCACATATATGAACTTTACCACTTCTCCCTTTCCTGCAAAGCATGCTAATCTGTTGTAGATGGAAATTGGACTGGGTTGGCTTAATTTGTACTTTACAGATCTGTTTGCTGTTGTTATCTCCTTGTCATTTTCTGGGTTTTCAGAAGCTGTATGCTTTTGTGTTTGGATTTGCATTTCTCTAGGGCTGAGCAAGTCTCTAATTCCCTGATTTATCTTTCTTCCCGTTTAAAAACAAACACTGTGTCTGCAATTTTTCATCCTTGGGAAAGTACCCCATCTGAATTTCAAAGAAAGCCACCAAGCTGTTGGGATGGCTGAGAACTGGCTGAAGCAGAATGAATTTGTTTAGGCCAGGCTGACTTGAAAATATTTGTCAACAATCTAATGCCTTTGTTAGGTAATGAACTTTAGGTATTAGATGGTGAACTTTAGGTATTAGATAATGAACTTTAGCTTCTGTAAGTGATCATAATTAATCCTTTGACTAACAGGAGCTTTGTCTCCCTATTCACTGGTAAACTGGTGCTTTCCAAGGTCTAACTCCTATTTCTAAAGCGCCAGCAGTATGTCACCTCATCTCCCTTACTAGTAGTATTTCATTTGGGTCTTGCTTCCTCTGGTTTTGTTTGTAGTAATCTGTTGTGATCTATGATATTCTCCTCAGCAATGTGACCTACTTTTCACTTTTCCCCCTTTGTTTTTGCTGCTATTGATTTAGCAAAACTGGTCATTCCTGGTTCTTCTCTGGCATTTCTCCCTTCGGAGAAATTCAACTTACACCCTTGCTATCAGTTAACTGAAGAAGCTATTAGTCCTCCTGGACTTCCTATTCTGTTCAGCTGCTTTCATTATGAACACTAATCAGCTCTCTGAAGTTCTTGAAGTCAGTTTCCTTAAAACTCAGAGTCTTTAGTTTGCTTTCTTCCTTCCTTGTTCTTCTAAGGATCATTAACTACTGTCATTTCTTGATCACACTTCTAGCCACTTTCCTTACTAGTGAGGATCAAACACTATCACAGCATCCTTCCAGTGGCTTTTTCTGCATCTCTATGTAGTTATTTCCTTCCCATTACAAGAACCTCTGGAAAATTTATACCCTGCTCTATACTTTTGCCAGGAATTAGCAGGATATTTTAAGACCTCTGAAGTGACCAGCTTAGGCACTTTTGGTGTTTCTATATGGTGCCTACAGCGCAGAGGGGCAAAGGGCTTTGTACCACTGATCTTTCTGATATGAGAGTATATAGGTGCAATGTGAGGTATCACAAAAGCCTTGCACTTGCTTCTACAATTATCATTACTGGAGGCTTTCAGCCTTCCTGTGCTTTTCTACCTTCTGGGTTTCCCATGCAGCCTTGTGGCAGCACTGACTCTTTTTCCCATCTGTGAGACTTTCAAAATAGTGACTTTCCAAAATTAAATCATATTTCTGTGCATGACTTCAGACTCTGAGTTCCTTCTCTTTATTCCCTGTAGGTTGTCTTGCCCCTGTTGTTGATCAGTCTTGCTTGGCTGGTGGAGGCTTTCTATCTCAATGTGCCTGGTCACTCTGTGCTTTTCCAGAGCACTTCCTTGCTGATTGCCTCACTGAGGACTGATGTGTTTCCAGCAACATAGGGAAAGCTGAGTCCACTGTTCTAGAGAGGGCAGTGGTCCCCTATCATCTGCTCCAAAGAGATGTCTTGTTTCTCTGGTGATTCCACACATCACTGGAAACTGGATTGCAGATTCAGTGCATGGGTATCTGCAGTGTAATTACAGGGGTAAGTCCAGGGTTGGGAGTCTGTAATGAGTGTAATGCTGTAGTGATGTGATATTTTCTACTTTCAGGAAAATCACTGAGATCAGCTCTTGGTGCTGGTGGCATGTGGCCATGACCTAGAAGGACCTGGACTCTGTGTGCAGCATACTTATCAACATGGCCCTCATTGTTGGAAGCTCAGCTGGGCTGGTGGACATACGCCACTGGAAGTGGAGCTACTTAAGTAAGCTAGGAGTGAGCTCTGCAGGGAACTAAAAGCAGTCTAGGTTTTGGACCACAGTATAGGTGGGTCAGTCAAATACCTTGAAAGTCTTTAAGGCTATTATGGGAAACACAGTTAGACATAAGCCATGTGGAGTTTCTTGGTGATTGTCATCTGAAAGATTACAAACAAGCTGACAGACTCCATTTTAAAGGCTTAGAGAACAGCAGTCTTGTTATATGGAAACAGCTTCTTTTCTGTCTCTCAAGCATGTTATTTTTGTAACTAAGCCATTCTGTCTGTGTGTGTATTTGCAAAACATTCCCACAGCTTGTATGTGCCGCAGGTCACCTGAAGCACCAAGGCTGTCACTCACTCTCACCCCAAAGCCACACAAAGCATTGCCAAGCTGCACCAGCATCTTACAGATGTGCCTGATGCCAAACCATTTTTATTAGTCACTGTAATTCTATTCCGAAGTACCAAATAATTCACTACAAGGTCAATTATATTTATTCTATTAACAGAAATGAGTGTCCTTTCTTAGAGAGAAAACATTTCTGTCTTGTATCTGAGGTCCTATCCTCTTTTCTGCTGTCAAGCACTCTTACGTGTGTAGCATAGAAGTTCAGAAAACCAGTAGCTAGGCCTCTCAAAAGCCTAATTGCTTTCTATTCTTAATCCTTCACAAGCTTTATTGCTAAAAGCCTTAATTAAATGAGAATACCTAAAGATGTTTAGTACATTTCTACATCAGCAAGCTGTACTGGAGCTAATTTGCTCTTCTGAGAAACCAAGAAGCTTCTGGTACCTATGTCAGGTCAGTGGTTTTACACTGCACTGGAGTGTGTAATGTAGACATTATGTGTAAACATGTGCAAGGCTAGTGGAAACAACTGAGGGTCCCATTTAAAACCAGTATAAACTCAGGTTACAAGTGCAGCGTAGATGTGTCCATTTTAGGGATGGCAAAGGCTTTGTAACAGAGAATCTCTCTCTTGAGAAAAAAAGCTTACAGGATTCTGGTGACATGATTGTCTTTCGCTATCAGAGGGTGAACTTTCGTCCTTTGAGCTGGGTTGTTGTTTAGAAGATGAAAAACACGGGCTCTGTTCTTGAGCTGTTAACTTCTCTTGGACAGGTCACATCTATTTGGGGTGCCCAGCTTTCCCTGTTTCTGAAACGATGCTAAGAATGCTGCATTTTGGTTTTACAGCACTGAGAGAGATAGAAAGGAGTGGTTAAGAGCTCCCATTATTCTAACAGATAGAAAATATCCACTTGTAGAGCTGGAGTGTTGGAGATGGCCATAAAGAAAGGAGGGAAATGCAGTTGCAGTACGCTCTTGCTGCTAGGAAACTGAGGGGTTTTGCTGGTGGCTCTTATAGAACTGCTCCTGCACTCAGGGGATCAAAATCCATGGCAGGGAATGTTTTTTCTCTGTGACTGGTGGGGAGCCTGGCTTTGTTTGCCAGATTGTATGGCTTTCTGCATAGGGGATGAAGATGTTGGAAGTACCTTTGGCCTCTGTCCTGGATTCAGTTGTAACAGTTGTTTTTCTTCTTCCTAGTTTCTGGTGCACTGCTGTGTTCGGGCTTTTGTCTGAAAATAATGCTGGTAACACACCCATGGTTTAGTTGTTGCTCAGTAGCACTTTGATCGTGGACTTCTCAGTCTCTTGTGCTCTGCCAGTGAGGAGGGGCACAAGAAGTCAGGAGGAAGCAGAGACAGGACACCTGACCCAGACTAGCCAAAGGGATGTTGCATCCCACAGCAGACTGTGCTCAGTGTATGAGCTGGGGAGAGTTACCTGGAAGGGACTGATCACTGCTTGGGTTGGGCTGGGTATTGGTTGGTGGGTCCTGAGCAATTGTATTGTGCATCACTTGTGTTTATTGCTTTCCTTTTCCCCTTTTAGTTTTATATGCTGTTCCCTTATTTCCATTATTATTATTAGTTGTTAAACTGTTCTTATCTCCGCCCGTGGGGGTTACATTCTTTTGATTCTCCTCTCCACCCCGCCTGGAGGGGGACACAGGTGGGTGCGTGTGAGTGAGCAGCTGAGTGGCACTGAGTTACTGGCTGGGTCTAAACCATGACGGTTTCCCATCTCTTTTCCTAGTGGACACAAAGGCTTTGTGGTCTTTGAGTTTCTCTTCTTGTGTGTGTTGGAAATTGCCTTCTCCCTGGATATCTGTTCCACAATGCCCTCAAGTTTGAGCTGTGGCAGTCCTGGTAGAATATTCCTGCCCTACCTTTCTCGTGGAAATTTTTCCCCATGTATTATGCACCATGTACATAGAATGAAGAAAGTGTCTGAGCACCTCGAAACACAAAAGGCTTTCAAACATTTCTGAAGCTGGGCCATGTCCCTTCAGACTCTGACAGTCTTATTAATGCAATTATCCCCACCAGGTTGCCTGTAACCAGCAGCCAGAGCTTGACTGGGTTGGTTAGCAGCTCAAGCGGAGTGAAGGGCCAGAGCTCTTAAATCAATTAATGGCAGTCAAGATCAAATTGGAAAGTAATATTATTGCCTTCTCTTTCTGGGGAGCCAGGGCTGGGCAAGGAGGGGTCTGTGTGTCTCACACAGTTACTTCAGGTCTGAGAGGTGCAAGTCAACTCAATAATTTTCCTCCTCACCTTGCTGAAAAGACCCAGACATTTTTGCAGTTGGGCTCACAGGCAGTGGAACAAAGCGGAGCTGCAGTAGAAGCCAGCAGTAGTGCAGCAGGATGCAATAAGCACCCGTGAATGTTGCTCATGTTTGGCTGCTGTGCTCACCTGTCCTTTTGCACCATGAGAAAGCAGCACAAAAGATAATATTTCAGTGCTCAAAGAGGTCAAACAGTGATGAAAAACCCCAAACCAACCAAGTTTCAAATGTGACTGTAGACTTGCTCGCTGCAGGGCTCAGGCACACCTTGACAGAGCCAATGTTTGGCAGAGGCCAGCCCGTATCTCTACCAAACAGGCCACCTTGCATGTTCCCTGTTTAACTGCAGTCACTTCTGACATCATAAGTCATTCCTGAAAACTGGAGCCAAGAAAGCCAAACAGCTTTCTCAAAGTGCAGGGCAAACTTTAGCCTTTTCAGTGCACTGAGGTTAAGTGAGTGAAGCCTGTATGAACAATAGGTGTGACAAACACACCTTTTCTACTCTTGGAATAAAAGGAAAGAGGTGGCAACTCCATCAGATTTGTCCATCAGTGAAAATTATTCCACAAATCCATCACCTCCTCTAATTCCTATTTATCAGCCACTTGCCACTCTTAGCTCCATCAGTGAGCTGTGGCTGGTCAGATAAGCTAGCTGGTGGCTGCTTTCTCCCTGCCTGGATGGCTGCACAAGCACTTCCAGCATAGATACCTCTATTTGACACGGTTGAATATACAACCTCATGAATATTCAGGCAGGTTATTTGAAATTTCACTTTTGTGTGCACTTGGGTGTTCATCTGAATGCTCTTGGAGAGCAAACAGCAAAGGGGACCCACTACACTCACAGTATGAGTATTTCCTACAGAAATGGGAACTTTGGCAGTAATTTCACTTGTTGTCTTAGAATAAGGATGCTGGGTGATGGTACCTGGGAGCATCACATCACTATGCTTTGTGCAGCTGCTTCTCTGCCCACTGCTGCCTTCCTGGCCATGTCCTGTGGGTTCATTCTCATGACAGTGCATTTTCCATTGTAAGGAATGAAAACCCACCAGGACCTGCCTGGAAGATGCAGCTCTTTGAGCATTTCTGACTGCCTTCAGATTCGCTTGAACCAGAAACACCCTTGTACTGTTGGAGTCCTCAGAATAAGGGGAGATACCACCTCTGTGTGTGTGTGTTGGTATCAGGGAGCTTCTGTGCCAGCCTGAAAGGGGCTGCCTCTTTCCAGACTGCATTACTCAGGGAGGGCAAATTAAGACATAGACTTAGTTCCAGTGCTCAGCCGAAGAGGAGAGAGTGCAAATAATCACTGCTCTAATTAGTCTAATTACTTCAGAGATAGCAGGGTTTTCCCCAGGAACTTTTGCTCAGTTGCTTGGCAAAGTAAACATGGTGTGGCTAATTCAGGCCTCTGTGACACATCAGCTGAGCAAGGGCATCCCAGGAGATGGTGGGAGAGGCGAGGGGAAGCAGGATGGCCTCCCATCTGGGCACAGCCAGCGCCATGGAGGGCTCTCGTGGAGGCTGGTACCCTCCCTGCTTCTTGGCAAGAATAAGCACTGTATTTTGGCATCCCACAGCAATTGCAAAGCCATATGGTCAGGACTATTCAAGACTCCCCTCTCCAGCAGAGGTGTAAAGGGAGTTTAAATCAAGAGAACTTACTTGTGTAGGGAAGGAAGAAACATTAAGGTATGAGCATGCCTGATGAAGCAGCAGTGGGTAACACTGTGCTGCACTTGCACCAGTCTTCCAGCCCTGCTCCCACATCTGCATGTGCTTTCCCAGGTGACCAGTCCCTGCCCTCCTGCCCTGGTTGTGCTCTGCTAGCTCTGTATGGGTCTCGGGGGAGTTTGTTCCTTGGTTTCTGCTCCTTAAAAGATGTTCCAGTTCCAGGAACTTTCCAACCCGTCATTTCTAAAGGGACAGCAAAATTCAGCACCCATCACCATATAAACTACTGCTTTGTGTTTACTGCAAGAGGGAAAAACCTCAGAAGGACATCTATTCTTTCTCCCTTGCTTGGTGGCCCTTTGCCCAGCCCTGCTGCCTTTGGGGTTCTTCATCTCTATGCGTCAAACCTGTCTCTTCCACCACTCACGGCTGCAAGAATTATGCCCCTTTGGCACCAACTTTTAGCTGTATTTCATCATGAGATGATACTCCCATAATGCCTCTTGCACCACACACAAATGATTCCATCTGCCCTCTACCAGATAGCAGCATAGACCCTCCTCTGTTCACATGGGCGGCCAGAAAGTCACATTATTGAGCTGCAGATCTGCCTGGTTTCACCACAGCTCTGCAGCCTCCTCCCTATTCAGAGGCATGGGCAGCACATGGAGGGACTCTCACTCCAGGCTGGCCAAAGAACTGTGGGAAATGGAGGAATGTTCTTATAAGACAGCAGGAAATAGAAGCTCGGGAATTTGGGCTGGATCTGTTTTTCCACTCTGCCCATTTTTATGACAAGATGTGGTTTCAACACATGCCACACTGATTTGGGGGTTTTCTTTACTTTTTCCTTCCTCCCTTTCATGAAGAACACCAAGTGTGATTTTTACCCTGTTCCCCCCTGTGTAACTTTACAAATGTTTCCAATTCATGAAAGTGACACTGTGACAAATTCACTTTTCTTTTTCAGCTCTGTCACTTCTGCAAAATTGAGAAAGTTTCAAGAAACTGCGAGTGGGAAAAGGGGAAAATGAAAGGAAAGGGCAAAGAAAAAACACTGTTTTTCCCTTGCATTCATCTGTAAGCTTCCTGTCCCAGCGCAGCTCAGTGTTTGGATCTGGTGGGACAGAAGACACTCTGAACAAGCCTTTGGAACTGCTGAGGTTGTGTTTGGCCTCTGCCAGGTCCCATCACCCCTATCACCTCTTGCTGCCACTTTGTCCAGGTCAGTGTACAGCTGCCCTGAAGCTCAGCAGGGAAGCAGCATCTCTGAGCTGGAAGGCAGAAAAGAGCATCTCTCATCACCTTCCAGCTAGCCCTGACATAGTGAACAAACACAGGCAGCAGTGGCCAATCAACCACTCCACATTCATTTCCCCAGCATCTCCAAACGTTTCCATTTATTCTACCCCAATGCAGAATCAGCCGTGTCAGCTGAAACCACTGATGACTGGAGCAGATTAGGAACATGTTCAGGGTCAGGAACTGCTGAGTTGCAGTTTAAAAAGCTCTTTCCACCTTTCACCTCTTCTGTTTTTACAGGCAGCCCAAGTTGCACAGGGCAGACAGCACCAGCTTGCTTGGAGATGCTGATTCTCCTCTGGCTTCATGCTCCTGGGTGGCTTCCAGGTGTAGCAGAGGGGCTGCAACAGGAACGCCTGCCAAACAGCTCACACATTGGAGACTGTGGCCCACCTGAGAGCATGGATGTACTCTCATCCCTGCAGGGCAGTTTCCTTGTGTCTGGAGGTGGTTGTCTGGGTGTTGTGCTGTTCTCCCTGCTGAAGTGCTGCCAGTTTGGGGCTGTCACAGTTGTTTTGTAGTGCGAACAGCCCCTGTTGCTTGCCTGCCTTGCCTTCTCTTATTTGGCTGCCTGCTCTATCTGTGCACTGAAGCCTCTTGCAAAGAAACACTTCACACCCACCAATTTAATAATCCTCTTGAATATGGAGTGGATTCTGCCTGGGCAGCCTTGCAGATCTGCTTATGAATAAATTGTCTCTGCTTTGTGAGACTAAATACATCTGCACACTCTGGAAACATTGGTAATTGCATTTGAAATGTAATCATATGTTAGAGATGGGAGGGGGTTGGTTGCTTTTGTGATTTATTTATCTGTTTTTCATTAAAAAAAATGAATTTATTCCATCCTAAGTTGATGACCAGTAGCGGGAGTCTCACTGGTGTTTGGTAGGATCATGGTGGCTCCTGAAAAAGAATGTCTGTTCTTCCTCACTCTGCTAGGAGCAGCATTCCCCTGACATTTTTCCCAGCAGAGGACTGTAGCTATCAGTACAACCATGTATACACAGACTTCCCAGGACCTATTCCTTCTCCATTAACCTGTGCTCTTCCTTCTGATGGCATACACTTATATTTTTCCTATGCACTGTGATCAATCCTGTATATATTCCCTTGTATGCTGAGATTGAGGGCCGCTGGTACTGCCTGATGCAAAATCCTTCCTGGGGTGTCCTAACTGTGGGGCAATGCTAATGCCTCTTCTTCTGTACAGCAAGCCCAATGAGCAGAGCTCCATCTGGGCATCCCTGCAGTTCCTGCATGCACCTTCCACTTGTCCTCTGCAAAGATGAGTCCAGAACTGGCAGGAAGATATAGCTTCCAGCTACTTTATCTCCCTAAATGGCTCTTAGCTTTCTGCCCTGCTGGCTTGCTCCTGTTGGTTTGTGATATCATAGTCATTTAGGTTGGAAAAGACCTTCAAGTTCATCAGGTCCAACTGTTAACCCAACTAAGGAAGTCCCTTTGGCCAGTGGAGACATGGTCAGAGCTGAGGGCTTTGGTACTCATCCTAAAGGAGGCATCTGAAAAAGTTGGCTCACATCCTAACATGCTGTTTCCCTCCTTGGATCTCAAGGCAGCCCACAGACCAGTTAATCTGTAGATATATTCCTGATAGACAGCTTAAATTAGGAGAAATTAATCCCATCCTGAGTGCCCACAATGCACATAATTTCCTCTGTCTCTATGCAACATAAAATCTCCATAAAGTCTTTCTGCATGGAATACAGATCACCCCAGGCTCTTCTGCCTCTCACACACACAGCCTCTGAGTATCAGTGGCTCAGCTTCTCACCTGCAACATGCATCCTGTTAGTCTGAATCACTCAGCTGAGGCATTGGACCCTGCCCACACCATACCTCTCTGACCCAATCTGCTTTGCATGATGTGGGGTCCTTGCTCAGGCTCTTTGATGGGTGATGTTGCACCAAGGGTTTTGGAGGGTAGGTCAGCTACTGGAGGATTCATGCCCTTGTGCCCTAGGAGGTGCACTGGTCAGCCTGTCTGCACATCACAGATGGAGATCTTCCTTCCATTCTCCCCGTGGTTCCCCGCAGGCTCCCATTCTTCCTGCCAGTTGAGATAGTGTTTATAAAGTCTTAATCATTTTCAGACACCAAACACCAGATTACAATCTCAGTCTGAGCTCACTGCAGGGCAGTTACTCTGATGCTGCTATGGTGCAGCAGACACCAGGATTAGACTGAATATGTGGCCATTGGAGTAGAGCAAGCAAAGATAATCACTGTAAAGGGATAAAAACAAAACAAAAAGGAATGTAATAAAGAAACACACCAAACCATTTTAATTTATCTAAGCAAATATGTTTGTTCTCCTGTTTGCTGAAGCAGGTCATGAATTATGATTGGAAAACAGACAAACACAGTAACTAAAGTCATATTAGTTGTTCTTTCATTTCTATTTATGAATGTGTATTGGAAGAGAAACATGATAGGAGAAATAATGAATATGTGATATTTTTCTTTTTTAAATTAATGGTTATGTATTTCAGTGTGGATCATCTATCTTGGTCTGGCTTGCTGCGTGCAGGAGCAGGGTACCTCACAGCATAACTTCCACTGCTCCATCACAGCAGAGCTATAACACTTGATTCCATGGAATGGAAAACCGAGGCACAGTTGTCATGGTTTAAGCCCAGTCGTAACTCAGAAAAACCATGCAGCCTCTCTCTCACTCCCCCCGCTTTTCTCCCCCTGCTCCTGGAGGGATGGGGAGCAGAATCGAAAGAATGTAACTCCCATAGGTTGAGATAACAGCAGTTCAGAAACTGAGGTATAACACAAACCACTGCTGCTGCCATCAATAATAATAATGATAAGGGAAATAACAAGGGAAGAGAATACAACCGCTCACCAACCGCCGACCGATACCCAGCCCGACTGAGCAGTGATCCAACCCTTCCAGGTGACTGCCCCCAGTTTATATAGTGGCCATGATGTGCTGTGGTATGGAATACCTCTTTGGTCAGTTTGGGTCGGGTGTCCTCTCTCTGCTTCCTCTCGGTTTCCCCTCCTCCCTGGCACAGTGTGAGGCTCAGAAAGTCCTTGGTCAGAGTAAACATTACTGAGCAGCGACTGAAACCATCGGTGCTATCAGTGCTGTTCCCAGGCTGAAAGTCAAAACCACAGCACTGCACCAGCAACTGAGAAGGAGAAAAATGACTGCTGCTGCTGATCCCAGGACAATGGTAATGTCAAAGGTTGTATATCTGTGGTGAATGGAGTTCAATCCAGTTGGTGGCTGGTCACAAGTGGTGTTCCCCAGGGCTCTGTACTGGGGCCAGTTCTATTTAGTATCTTCATCAGTGATCTGGATAAGGGGATAGAGTGCACCCTCAGTATGCTTGCAGGTAACACCAGGCTGGGCAAGAGTGATGATCTGTCGGGGACGGGAAGGCTGTGCAGAGGGAACCGTGTGAGCTGGATCAATGGGTTGTGGCCAGTGGTGTGGTTCAACAAGGCAAAGTGCTGGGTCCTTGCACTTGGGCCACAACAACCCCATACAATGCTCCAGGCTTGGGGAAGAGTGGCTGGAAAGTGCTCATGGGAAAGGACCTGGATTGATGGTTGACAGCCAGCTGAATATGAGTTGGTTTGTGCCCAGACAGCCATGGCCAATAGCATCCTGGCCTGTATCAGAAATAGTGTGGCCAGCAGGGAAGTGATCATCCCCCTATGGGCACCAGTGAGGTGTTTCTATAAGAGGTGACTGAGACCATGCCCCTGTGGTGGTACAGAAGGGGTATGTACAGATATCCGTGAGGGAGAAGAGGACAGCACTGTTGAGAGGAACCAGTATGATGATGTTTGAGGAATCCAGGATGAGGAGCAAATTGCAAGGACCAGCAAATTGGCAGTGTCAGTGTAACCTCCTGGCTCCGCCATGTCTCTGGAATAGGAAGAGGTGGTGGGCAGCATCCATCTGATGGCTTTTGCTGCCTCCTCTACATGCCATGGATCAGTCTTTCCAGGTACACCCCAGAGCCTGACTTTGTGTCATCCTAATGGAATAGTACCCTGTGGAGGCTCTTCTGTTTTGAATAGCAAAGCCAGATTCTAGATCTACCTGCCTCATTACAGTCTATAAAGATGCAGATTGGTGGGAGGCCAGAGTGGAGATACAGTCCTTACAGCTCAGCAAGAAAGGGCGTATGAAGATAGGTGAGATGGAAGAGTAAGCAGAAGAAGGAAAGGCAGAACACCGAGGCACACCTATGGCCTCTAAAGGCTGGAGGGGAAGAACAACCAATCCTGTCTTTAACACCAGAATCTCTTCATACATCTTGGATGCAGCCAAGATCCTGACACCAATGCTGCTGCATCCCAGATGTCTCTGAGTGGGTTCAAGTGTCAGACAGGAGGCAGTGGATATGTATCTAAGGATTCAGCATTGTGGGCTTGCATGGCAACTGTAGATGACGAGAAGAATGGGAAGGAGGAAGTAAAGAATGGGGTACAAACTGAGAGTGAGCAAGCACATAAAGGAGAACAAGGGGAAAAGCAGAAGGGAGAGGAGAAGAAATGCAGAAGGCAGGATTCTTGTTTCTCTGGTTGCACATGAGATATGTGGGAGGATGAGTAATGTGCCACGGTGTGGTAATACAGGGGCTTAATGCAAAGTTGAAGTGCAAATACAGTAATGACAAAAGTTAAGGGAAAAATAGGATTTTCCATGTAAAACTGATGTTTCTTCATAAACCTTTATTTATCTTAAAAAATGAAGAGCAATCTCCGAGCCATGTAAGAGCATTTATCACCTTGGAAGGTGAAGGCAGGAGGATGTGTAGTACCCTGGCTGGTTATTCATATAAATTGCATTCAGATTAGTACTGAGCCCACCTAATGTGTTAGTTCTACAATCTCAGACAAGCACTACAATCTAGTCCTGCACTTGTTTTAAAAATGAGCATATCTTGAAGCCCTGATGCCTACAGCACTGCAGAGGAAGAATTGAGGCTTATGACATTTCAGGCTTTTTGTACGGTTGGAAACAGGGCTATATATATATTGAAGACGAAAAGCAAGCATATGTGTGATTAAGAATTTAGGTGATTCTGTGCCATGATTCTGGTAGCTTTCAAGCTTCTATTTGTCACTGATACTGGACTAGGGTAGACAGAATAGTTGTTTTTGTAATACAAAGAATCATATCACTTTTCCTGTCTGACCTACATCATTGTCCAATGTTATATACTTCCCAGCTAGCTCAAGTTTTTGAGCTGTCCTTCAGGTCCCAACTAGGGATTACCTGTCTCTGCTACCATCTGTAACACAGGTGTCTAAAGCCTACTCAAAGAGTTGAACCAAAACAAGGAAATAAAGGAAAACAAATAGTTTACTAAACCATTTTTGAGGGTGTGAAGTCAAACACTCAAAAATAAGGAATCATCAGATTTAAGGATGCCTGCAAAATCTTCATTTAGTCATCCTGTGTGTATGCATTGTAATAGTCTTAAATATGTGATAGCTTCTCTTTAGATAGAATCCCTGCCTCATTCAGTGCACAAAATGGACTTGCTGAAAGAGAAACTCTTCAATATTTCATGTAGTCTCATCATTCAGTGTGTGGCTCGATGCATTATTTACTGCAGACAACACTGAATACAGAATTATTAATTTCTTACCGGGTTTTTCTCTCGTGCTTCACTGTAGAATCTTCCTTTTTTACAAAATCTAATGATTATATCTTCACAATACAGTTGAGGGGTGAATCAATAGTAATGCCTTCATATCATTAAGGGGGAGTGATGCACATGTAAGAATTGAAGTCAAAATAATCCAAAGTTTCAAATAATTTTTAGTTTCCATTTGAATTATCTGACATGGCTTCTTTTTAGTGCTTAGATATCTTTAGTTATCTGTGTTTTCTATGCTGATGTTGGCTGCAGCTGTGTGGTTGTTAGTTTTGCCCTTGCAGAAGTACCTATCTGCATGGGCTTAATCTTACTTGCTGTGGGTGCTTTATAGTCACCAGAGAGGTAGGTGATAGAGCCACTGGTGTTTAGAGGAGGATTTATCTCACCTTAAAATAGATGTCAAAGCCAGATCCTATTATCTTACCCTTAATGTCCTGCTCCTCTTCGCACAGAATAAAGGAGCCTAAGGCAAAGAGCTGAGAGTTTGCAACCAGTTGTGGATTCAGTATTGCAGGTGAATTCTGTGCTTAAGTGAAAAAAGGGAGAGAAGCATCCCAAGCAGCCCTGCAGCTTTAGTTTTGCAGAAGCTGGAAGCTGGGTGAATGAGACAGAGGGTGGACATTTTGGGGTCATGATGGGGGACCATTACTGTGGAGGGCCAGACTCAGCTCTTGCTTCTGCCATAGAATTTCTAGATGATGCTGAGGGAACATCCCTCAACCTTTTATTAAGCTTTTTCAGTACCCACCTTCTATGAAAGTCTCTTCTTGCTTTAAACATCTACAAATCAGTTTTGTTGTGACTTGGTCTCTGCAGGGTCCCTTCACAGCCAGTGATTCTCCAGTATTTCCTTCAAAACAAACCTCCCTTTTAAAACTCAGATCCCAGATGAGATAAAATAGAAGATGAAATGCTATAATTTCCAGCTGGGCAGAAACTGCAGATATTGACAGAGGAATAGGCAGTGGCAGACTTTAAGCAGCACAGCTTTGGCTCTCTTCAGCGGCCAGAAACCAGATCTGGGGGAAAAAAAGCAACAATTTGGGAAAGAAACAACAGAGTCATCACCTTGTTAAAGTTCAGGCATGTGCTCAAGAGAACTGAGACAATGTTAGAGAGGATAAGTCCTGGCATTTTGTCACTGCTGTATGGTTGAATGAGCTATGTTAAGCATCCTTTGAAAAGAATGTTTTAATATAAAATGTATAGCTTTTGGCTTGAAAGAACCCTTATGCTATTTAGTCTCCTTTTGTGTACTGGGACATTTTTGTCCAAGTTAGCTGTGGAATGAGCCTGATAACTTGTGTTTAACAAGAGCATCATCCAGAGCAGCATCCAGATTGTATCTGATGAGGTGGGGTCTGAATTTCTGGCCCATCAGGAGGCAATCCCGCTAAGACTTTTATTTCTAATTTTGATCTGTGCAACTTTCCCTTCCAGCTGATGGTCACTTTCTCTGGTATTTTATGGAGCATATTTTAACTTCCTTCCTTCAGAAGCTGTTTACACACCATGTAGCAAGTCATTTCTTGGTCTTGTCTATGTTTTTTGGTTAGTCAGAATGTATTGAATTCCTTCAGTGTTTCATAAAACCTCATTTTCCATCCTTCACATAATCATATTGCTGTTCACTCTACTATCTTCAATTTTTCACTTGACTAAATGCACTATTCCAACATTAGTCCCACCATTGCCTTGTGAGATGTAAAATAACTATCTAATCCCTTGTTTATCTATCTGAAGGTCCCACATGAGTGTCTTTTATCATTGCACTGGTTAGATCAAATTAAAATCTTGTGTGTTGAGTGGGAAAGAGCTAATGGCAGATAGCATAGAGGGCTCTACTCTTTGGGAAGGGCTCCTGCACCACCTCACAAAACTACACCCATTGCTGATGTAGTAACAGTAATGTTAATGGGCCACTGCTGGTTTGTCATGATTCATACAGGAAGGTTGTCACAGGTGCTCTAGGGCTGGCTTGGAGGCAGTGATTGCCAGAAGTGTTCCAGTCTTGAGAGGGGTATCCCAGCAAAGATTGCCAGTATCATTTGCAGGGCTTTAATATGTGCTTTGTATTGTGTTTTTATCTCTTGATTTAGAAAATTTTCATAATTAAGAATTCCTGTAGGAGTTAAAGAGATGAAATGATCAGTAGATACTAATGTGTCTTTAGTGATCACATAACTTGGAACCAGAGCTTCCATTGATCTGCTTTTTGGTACTGACAGGATGTTGGCTGAAACCAGAGTCTGGTTCAAAGGGCCAGCTCCTGTTGTCTCAGGCAACTGTGTTGGTGCCTGATGTGCTTCTGCCACATACTCCTTCACAGACCATGTAACATTGCCCAGGACTTCAGAGCAAGGAAACAAAAGTCACAGCTGACTTGGACTTCAGGAAGAGATTAGGGCAGATGAGAGGGCAGGCTCATGTCCTACGTTCCTTCTGGAGCTGGGAAGTTCTTGTGAGCTGTTTTCTCATGATCCTTAAGTGTGGACTACAACCTACAGATCAGGAAAAGGGGGCAAAGCGACCCAAAAGTGTCCAGAGTTAAAACTGCAGGGAAGATCCCAACAAGCTCCATGGCAAAGATTTTTAACCCGAACCTGAGAGCAAGAAATGCTGAACTTTGCAATAAAAGTTGTTAATGCTGCTCCGAGTGCAGTCTTACAGCAGATTTAGTGCCAAACTTACTTGCTTGCATGTGTCTCTCTGCCGAGCATCTAGAGGGTGAGAGGAAGGGAGAAGGAAAGGGTACACTCTCAGGAGCCAGATTATGAATCAAGAGAAATTACTCCTTCCTGAACTTGGCAAGCAACCAAAGGAAGCTCTGAAGTAGAGGATTCCAACAATAAATGTTAGTCCATTATAGCTGATGGAGATAACTTCTTTGGTGTGATGTAGCCATTTGTTCTCTGTGGACTCTCAGCTGCTATGGGTAATTTTGCCTTAAAGGATTTGGGAGTATTGTAAATAGATTTGACTTAAGTGTCTCGATCTAAAGCTTTTTCTACTTCATAGTATGGAAGTCATTAAAGACAGTTTACGGGGTGTTAAACTAGCATCCACTTGGAGGATGTGTCTCCAAGCAGATCTTTACATCAAGCAACCTCCTTGTAATGAACCTGCTGGAGATCCTCAAACCTTTGCTATTATATGACTATTGCAAGAAAAGTATGGTCAATAAGGCTGTAGCCAGACATTTTCCTCAGTGTCTGGCCATATGTCTGTGTGGTGGACACCTCCTTCCCCTGCTGTGCACAGCATTGTTTAATTCCTCAGCTTGTCGTAGAACAGGCATTAGGCCCAAAATCTGGAACCACAGAAGACAGCAGGAACTGTAGGAACAGTGTGCTGGGTACAAATACTTCATTCATTGCAGGCTTGATTTTCACAGTAAGGACAGGAAAACCTGCTCTGAAAAGCATTATTTGCTGCTGATAATCACCTACTATGAAGAGCTTAATATCTCAGAATGGTCTGACAGCGAGTGCTCTTTCCTAGTAGGGGTTTATGTATGCTGAGGAATAGGTGTAACATTGGAGGAAGCCTCTGGTTGCCTGCAGCTGGGACCAAGGGAGGTACCTTAGTACTTCAGTGTCCTCAGTGAAGCACGAACCTGCCCAACCTCGTTTTGAATACAAGTAGGCTTTCCATCATGCACAACTACCTGTGGCAAATTTCACAAGCTACCTCTGTTTTACACAGAGAATCTCCTTCCTTATGTTTGCTTTGAATTTGCCGTCTGATAGCTGACTGCAACTGGCTGTAGAAGAGAAAATGAGCAATTCTTAGTTGGCCATTTCCTTCATCTCATGCTTTTGTAGATGTTTACCCCACTTCTCGCTTTCCCTACGTAGATACCTTTCTTTCAGGATGAAGAATCATAGTGTATGTGGCTATTCCTTGAATGGAAGTCCCTTCCACACATCTGTGAATCAGGTTCATCACATCTGTTGCCCTTTTGGTTTATTACGATTATTTTAGTTTTTTTTTTTTTTCACGTTCTTGTATATTCTTTCTGAGGAGGGGATCAGAACCACACAAAGTGGTTATCAGGTGCTACATTGTCTGTGCTTCCTGACACTGTCTGTTGTTGTAATGATTTCTAACATCTTTTGTCACTAATTTACCTTAAATTAATTCCAGTTGCCACCACTCTTACCTGTGAATGCTGATAATTTAATTACCAATCAGTGTTCTGTGTATTTAACAGTTATTTCTTTGTGTAAGGATGTTCCTTCTCATTCTGTGGTAGTTCTAACTTCCTTAAGATTTTTTGGTGAAAGACTTTGTAAAATGGCTTTAGAAATGCAAATACACTATCAGCTGGATCTCCCTTATCCTCCATGTCTATTGACTTCTTCAAAGAGCCACGCTAGACTGTAAAGCATCATTTCCCTTTGCAGAACTGCATGCACTTTTCCCCATTATGCTTTATTTATCCGTGGATGCTCTTTTATATTACAGTTTCTATCAATTAGCCTGGTACAGATGTGCTACCAGTCTGTAGCTTCCCAAACCTTTACATAGGAGCCTCTTTAAAAATTGAAGCTGCATTAGCTGCTTTGAAGAGTCTTGACATGGAGACATTTTTACATTTCAGCTTGCACACCAGATATTAATTGAGCCATTTCACAGTGGAGTTCCTCAGGTGCTTTTGGAAGAATATCCTTTGGTCTTGGTGATTAGTTAATACCTTTTGATACGCTTCATGATCTCCTTCAATATGGGAGTGATCCTCCAAGGTGTCCCTTTACAAAGAAAGAGTAGCTGTGACCTCAGAAAATAAGAACAGAAAATATTGTATTATTATTTTTTGCTGTGCACTTATTTATCTAAATTTTGGTTACCTTTTTGCACTTCCAGTACTTTTTTTGCATCTCTGTTTAGTCATACTGTCTTCTCTTGGTCTTTCTAATGTCCTTTGGGTGAGTGAAATGCATTTGCTCAGAGTTCCAGTGTGATTATCTCTGGTTTCTACAGCAGAGTTGAGGATTTTACTCTTCTGACTGTTCCTTTTATCCTCTTTTAAAGGCAAGACCAATAATAAGGAATACTTTCCACTTAGTGCCTATTTTTTAAGTTAAACATATTGCATTGGTTTTCTTTATTTTTTTTATCCTGATGTAAAAGCAGTTTGTGATATCTGTTGTAGATGGCTTTCTGCAGTAACATTCCAGTCAGGTATCATGCATTGCTTGCGCTGGATGCAACAAAATTAAGAGTTAGTTTTCCTCTTGCAGTTACTGATTTTTCCATTTCATGTGGCATCATGATCTAATGTGAAATTTATCCAGTACACCTGAGTAAATAAAGCTGAGAGAGAACATTACCAATATATGTTAGTTTATTGGTTTCTTTGAGTCTAATTCCATTCACTGTAAGGCTAGCCTGGAACAGTAACAAAATGACTTCTGATATGCTTCTGATAGTAAGACATGCTTGTGGCTATGAAAGAATTCGGGTCTTGTAGTATGTAGGAATTGCTATTAGCAAACAGGTACTACTTTTTCATGACCCAGGGAAGCTAAGACCAGCAGTCCTGGGCACAGAAGGCTGAACAAAGTAGGTACAAGTCCTTGTCTGATTCCATTTTTGGCATAAGATTCCTTTGAAATAGATCCATTTTTCCATTGCAAAAGCTTTACTGTTAGAAAATGGATAGACAGGGTTAGAAACATACTTGCTGGGACAGCTCAGCTTGTTGTGTATGCAATACAGAATATATATGAAACAAATAACGACAGTCATCAGACAACAACCAGTACTCCGTCCATCCACTTTTCTCTAATGCGGTGGCAAGGTGAGTCACGTATGAACTCGTATTGCCCATTTCATTTATTACTCCAGCCTGACACAGATTCTGCTTTACAAGCTTTCCTAAAATTTTTTCACCTTAAAATAATTTGTTTCTCTCCCTTATTGCACTATTCAGAAAGTCATTCAAAGATATGGTGTTTTTTCTGCCTTCTGGTCTAAATTTATTCATAACCACTTCAATCGTATTCTAGCATTATTCTCTAACTTACATTTTTCTCTTTGTTTCTTGTTATTTACAACCCAGTGTATTTTAAAGGACCATTGTATTGTTTCTGAGACATTGTTTTGCTGGGTTAAATAGGTCTGGGAGCTTCTGAAGTCATTGTAGCCAGAGCCAGAACAGCAGTACCTAACTGCCACTGAGATTTGCTTCTGCAGTATGTAAAAGAAGTGGTATCAGAGCACCGAACTTAATGTTGGAGACATGTGACTAATGTCTTAAATAACAGCAAATCTATACCAGTTCTTGTTTGTCCTTGAGTATCCTCCAGTTATGCATTAAAGAATGTGATCCACAATTGCTAACCTTTTGTTTTATAATTCTATCAAAACAGACTTGATGTTCTTTAATTGATCTGTTTTCTTATGAAAATCAACTGTCATTACCTTTAATGTAATTTATAGTGTATGTGGCTGACAGTTCCACTTACAGTCAGTATCCTAATACAGTTGAACTGTTAGGTGTTTTACAGACACAAAAGACAGTGTTGTCTTTGTCCTGGGTG
The DNA here is from genome assembly GCA_025448015.1 of Bolborhynchus lineola. Classification (NCBI taxonomy): domain Eukaryota; kingdom Metazoa; phylum Chordata; class Aves; order Psittaciformes; family Psittacidae; genus Bolborhynchus; species Bolborhynchus lineola. The sequence continues at coordinate 37,299 of JAOEHX010041135.1, forward strand.
TTTGTATGGTGATATATCCTCTCTTTTACTGCAGGGTGACCCCCAGCTCCCTCCCTGCTATGGCCAAAGGATCTTAAACCTGAGATACAGCCCTTCTGTTCTTGTACCTGAGACATAATAATTCATTTAGCTGTAAGTCAGTTTAACGTTTCATTTATTGCTCTAAAGCTTCTAGGGAGCTGAGTGCATCTGTGAGTGCTCAGGAATTCTTTGTGTCCTGGGAGGTATCGTTTCAAATGAATGCCTTTGCAAGGCTCCGTATGAGTTCAGCCTGCAGTCTAGCATGAGCTGTGGTTACATTTCAAGCTCAAAGCACCACACAAACTAAGCAGGAAAATGGGGATTTGATGCCACTGGCAAAAAGAGAACCCTGAGTTCCTTATTGGTGTGAAGTCTTAGCAGTTTTCTTTTCTATTTGTGCCATCTCTCCCCTCTTCTCCTTCCCCTAGCCCATTGCCAGCCCCTCCTCCCTCTCCTTGCACAGTAGTCTGGATGGGATGCCGTCCATTGGGCAGAATTATTTATGAGAGTTCTGCAAATGTAGATGTACTGTTTCCAGCTAATAGAACTCAAATCACTTGCACTGCACCATTAGAGAGGAAACCTACCCAAGTAAATTATATACAGGCCATAAATGGAAGCAGTTGTAGTGTTTTTATGACTCTATAAAACTCTGGAAGTTTATTGCTATTGAACAAACATGTAATCTGATTCTTAAAGCTGAATATTAGAAACCAATAGGGTCCAAAACCTGCATTTACCTTCAGACCTATTGCCATGCTGGTCATACCAGGGGAATTGTTTTTCAGTGGCAGCTTTTGAGAACCATTAATAAATCCAGGACTACTTTCTACAAGGTGTCCCAGCTGGCTCAAACACAGAGCAATAGAAAGGTTCAGTGGAGCAAAGAAGTGACTCCAGTTTAATATTCTCTTTGTCTATAAAGAGATCCTATGAAGACTTCAGTAAAGAGCTAAAAAGCAAAGGTGTTTTGGACTAAAGTTCACCATTCTGCTGCCTGTGAAGACACAGAAGTATGAGGATTTTTCTATTTCATAACGAACACGCTGTTATTGCATAAATAAGCAAATCCAGGCCAAGCTGGAGTGTTTAAAGTTGGGGTTGTTGACCTGGTTTACTGTGCTTGTAAGCCATTGGCGGTCCAACTGGTTTTCCTAAGAGCTGGTGAGATTCATCTGAACAAAACTGTGTGCACAGCTGTGCCTGAGCTGAGCTATGCCCTGCAGGGATTAGTAGGACATTGCTTCTATGGAGGCAGGGCAGTGTGTGGGACCAAAAGCTCTCTGATTCATGATTTCTTCTTTTTCATGCCTCTGCCCCTTAGTGTTGTTTTGACTTACACCCTTTCTGTTTGAAGACAGCCTGGCCTTTCAGTGGGGTGAGTGAGCATGAAAAGGATAAACTCCTCAAAGTCTATGTCCTTTCTCTGTTTTTCAGGGGTACTCAGGGCCTTCAACACTTCGGTTTTGTGCTCATGGACTACAGGATTCTGCCAGGAATACTTTCTCTCTGGGAGCAGGGGAAGGTATAGACAGCAATCAGGTAGCATCTCTGAAGGGTTAGAGGAGAACTTATGCGCAGCAAAGAGTCATGAACTCTCTGCCCACATTTGACCCTTTCTTTGTGATTGAATGATTTTATTCCCATGGCATCCTGTTGCTCTGGAACCGGCGTACTTTGGGTTTGCAGCTTGTTTGGGCAGAACAAAGGCACATCAAGTTAGGGAATGAGAATTATGTTTCTGTAGACATTGTCTCACACCCTTTGTAGGGGAGGGTGAGGAAAAGAAACAGTGGGGACAGCCATTGGTTAGAGTACCTGCACTCCTCTGGGATGGAGGAGGAACATATTTCACTTCCTTAGTTACTTTGCTCAGTTAGGAAGGGCAGGGATGCCTTGAGTTTGGCCTTATTCTGTAGCCCTTCCAAAAGCAGCCTGGATGAGTGTTGAAGATCTGGCAAAGCTGAAGGCCTGCTGGAGTGGTGGTGGGTGTGCACAAAGTGGTATGTGTGCCAGAAAGGTCCAGAGTGGGAAGAGGCAAAGGGTTGTGGTGTAGCTGTTGCACCCCCATGCACTGCAAATGAATTGCAGGGAAGCCTCTTGAGGCTCGAGGCTATAGGTGGCTCTAGTAACACTGGTCTATACATAGCTAAAATCAAGTATCATTTTTTCTGTTTCCTTTGAAAAAAGTGAAGTGATTTTCCTGCTTAAATGCACAGATTGATAGAATGTAGAGGAAACTCCAAGCCTTTTTTGAGATATTTATGTGTGGCTGTTCCATGCATTCAGTTAAAGCAGCAAGAGACTCATGAAGGCCACTTAACTATGTCTGTTATTAGATGTGTCTTGGGGAACCTCTGGAGCACCCTGCAGAGCCAGCACTGTGCCTGGACAATTACTCCAGCATCTGCAGAGTTATAAATCTCTCCCAAAATGAGGAATTTCAGACTTACCAGTAGTGATAACAATCCATAAAAATTTAGTAGTAGCAACAGCAAGTAAAGTACTGTGATGCTGATAGTAAAAGAGAACCAAGAGGAAGGAAGAAAGCTGACTTGAAAAATCATTTCAAGTTTAGCTATCACCAATAATGAGCCTCAAATACGTCACTGAAGAGAAACTCAAATTAATGAATAAGAAAATGGAAAACTTATCCAAGCAGGGCATTGGTTTTCTTCATTACATGTGATATAGCAGAGGGCATCAGTGGCTCCTCCAGTCAGCAGCATCCTCCCTCACCCCTTATAACTGTAGGCAGCATCCATGTGCAGCTGGATGTGGACTGCAACAGGAGGAGCTGGGTGCTGTAGGTGCTCTGCATGTGGCTGGTTCTACCTTGCAGCTCCTGGTGACAGCTTCAGAGTCTATAGATAATTTCCTTACTGAAGAACCTGTTTAATTTTAGAAACATTTTTTAGGAACTTTTCCTTTTGTGCTACCAGCACATTATGAAATTCACGTGGTGGCAGCTGTTAAACCTAATGAAACCCATAGCAGGGAGGAAAACAAAATATCACCTACAGAAAGAACAACTGGGGACCATGGATATATGTAAGTGGCCAAGAATACTGCATTTCCAGACAATATAGCCTTTTTTTATCAGATCACTGTGGGGAAGATGAGAGAACTGGGATGAATGAGGCCATGTGACTCCTAATTACAAGAGAGATTTTTCAGGGTAGCAGATCTTTCCCTAAGGAAATACCTCCAAATAGCAAGGACAGATGAACCATCCTTGCTCGGGATTAACAGCAAGGAGAGCATGGCAACCCAGGGTTCCACTTAGAGCAGAACCGGGATAAAGGCTCAGACTAAAGGGAAGCAGGAAGCAAAGTCACAGATGGATCAGGGAAAACGCAAGCATTATGATTCAGTTATTTTGTGTGGAAAGCAATAAATACCGAAGGAATGTGAAAGAACAATGTTTGTCCTCTTGAAAGTAGGACAAGGGGAAGGGAGAGCTGTAAATAGTCTGGATGTGGAGCTGCCCTCAGCCTTTGTAAAGAATGAAACCTATCAATGCAGGCAGGGCCTGAAGGTGTCCAGATATGTCCAGCAGAAGATCCACAGTGTGAATTCAGCTGATCAAGGCTGTCAGGATGCCTGCAGTAGAGAAAGCATCTGCCAGGCATTTGCTATCTAATTCTTAAAACCTGTCACCAACTGTGTTACCACTGGGTTGTTGAACACATGGAGGTACAAACTCAGTAATATTGATAAACAACAGTGTTAGACTGGGAAAAAGCAGCCCTCTTCGAGGACGGTCCAAACACCACTGGCATAACTGGGCCATTGAAAAGGAAGCTGTGAAACAGAAGGTGTTATCATCTAGGGAGGATAGGAATTGGTACTCACAGCAGGGCATGGAGGAGAAAGGATAGGGAGGAACAGCCGTGTTGATGGGATTTGGGCAGGATGCAGATGGAGTCTAAAACTATGTTCTGCAGATGGATGTTAGAAATAGACCCCAATGCAGCCTACGAGACTGCTGGAACACTTGGCACTGGTTGAAGAGGGACTGGCAAGTCCTCAATTAGAGTCTTTGCTCTGCCTGTGGAAATTGTGCAGAGAGCACAGAAGCCAAAGAGTGGTGAGAGAATCTCAGGCGAAGTCCAGGTCTGCATCAACATAACTGCTGAACCTTTAAGAAACAAGTTCTTCATTTGCTGTGCCTGGGGACTCTATGTCTAAGTAGAAAAATATCATGGACTCTGCTTGAGAACATGTTCAGAAACAGTGGGATGATGAGTTGTCCTGTCAGCTGAGGGTTTGTCCATGTGTACCAGGGCTGTCTATACAGGTGACCAGCACTCGGATCTGAAGGAGCTCCTTCACCACTGGAGCAAGTGCCACAGTGATTCTCAGTCATCCAAGCTGCCAGTGCTGCAAAGGAAGAGGGTCACAACTTCCTAAAACCAGCAGTAGAAGTAAAATAACACAACGGCTGCAGGTAAGGTGAAGTAAATGAGGACTTGGGCCCCTTATGTTGGATGTCTGATGGCTGGCAGGAGCTCTTTCTGAAAGATGAAGCACCCTGATGTTATTCATAGGCCAGCCAAGGAAGGTAACTTCTTCCGCTGATGGTCATGAGTAAACACACATTGATATGAGCGCAGTCTCTCCTTTTCTTCCTATCCTGTTTTTAAATCCGTGTAGATTCAGGGAGCGGAATGGACTTTTGATAGCAAATGTAACTGCAGAACACTCTCTTTTTGCCAAGCCTGAGAAGACTCAAATCTGAACCGCAGGCAGATGTTGCCTGCAATGTCTCTGAATTTCCAGAACAGAAAGACGCAGGACTCCAAGGTTGGCCACTCCAGGGCAGTGAGCCATGGAGAATGCCTGAGGGCTAGGGACTGGTTGAGCAATCTGCTCTAGTGGAAGATGTCCCTGCCCCTGCTGGGGGTTGGAACTGAGTGAGGTTTAAGGTCCCTTCAACCCAAACCGGACTGGGATTCTATGACTCTGTGTGCCTGCCCGGGACATAGGAAATCATGAGTTTTAACCAAGCCTTTGCAAGGGCTAACAGTCCTGGAGACCTAGGCAGGCAAATAATTTAGCTTATTCATTCTGTAAAGGGGAAAACTCTGTGTGGTGTTGGCATGAGGAGAGAATCTCCCCTCGTGTGATGTTATTACCAGAAGAATTGCACTGAGTGGTGGTGGTCAGGTTTTGAGGTTCCAGAACTCCACAAAGACTGCAGGATGACAGGGAAAATGAAGATTGTGCAGGTACAGACAGGTTAGTACAGAAAGCATGTCTTGAGTCTGGGGTCTGGGACTCCCTAGGAAGCTCTAGAGTAATGATGTGGGATGATATATGTGAACAAACTTGTTCTACCAGGAAAGCAGTCTGCCTGTCTCTCTGGTGGCTGATTAAGCTCTCAGTTGTAAATATTTACGCTACTTCTGTGCAACTAAGATTTGAAAGCAAAAGAGCTATGACACAAATGAGCTGCACTTGGCCTGAAAACTGAAACCAAGTACAGAGATAACAGCGTATGGAAGTGTGTAGTAGATGCTGGGAGTGGTGTTGGTGAGAGCATTAGCTCAGTGAGGTCATGGCTGCAACGATGGAAGAGAATGTCTGTGTATATGAGGGCGGCAGAGTGGGCTGGGATGAGATGGATCCCTCCTCTGTGAGGTTTCCATGGACAGATGGGGACAAGGCAAAGATTGCAGATACACCTGAGAGAGTCCTGCAGGCTGATCCCATTAGTGATGCATGAGTGTTTGAGTGCACGGGGGCACGCATGGCAGGAAGGTGTCTCTGGATGGTGGTTGCCTTTGGCTGCCTGGAGGAGAATGGGGCTGTCCCAGGGTGGCTTGAAACCTGCAAGAGGGATGAGGGGCAGACCAGTCCATGTCAAATCTCTCTTCACAATTGGGAAGATGAGGTACCGCTCACTTTTCCTTGGCCATTCTGTTTCATACTTGTCTGAAAGAGATGATGGTGGAGGATAACCTGTAGTATCCTTCATCATTGTTCCTTGAGGAGACAGCTGTGCCAATCTGTTCCATGCTATGACAGTCTCAATGGGTTGGAGGGTGGTATTTCATGCCATCAGCACTTTTGCTTTGCTGGTGATGGAGCTTTTATGCTGATTTTTGGCTCTCTTAGCCATCATTTAGTCCAGGGGACTGGAGCGGTTCATCATGGTGTTCACCTCCTGGGTAGCAACAGATGGTACTTGTTGGGCAAAGAGTGAAATCTTTCTGTAAAATTGAAATGGGGTCTCATAGAGGACTTTGTCTCAGTCTCACTGAAAATCAGAGGGTCCTGATGCCATGTTCCACTGAGAATGGGTTGTAGGCTTGCCAGGGATTTTAGCACTTTGGATGGTTGCTGTAGTAGTCAAAATTTATCTCTTTCTTAAATAGAGGATTCATTTCAAGTCCTTGATGAAGAGCTCTCTTGGTCTTGATGGGCTTTGTGTTAGCACTTGGGTTAAAGGCAGAGGTTAATAAGCATGGCACTCATTAAAGGAGCCTCTCTGTTGATTGTCTGCAGCTCAAAACTCCACTGGCTGAATTGGGCCATGGCACTTGACAGAAAACAAAATGTAGCTTCCTATCCTTGTATTTCATTTTATTCCCATGTTTTTACCTGTTTAAAGGGAGTTGCTGGCAGTGCATGAGCTTTGTGATATTGATTTTTTGTGAATAGGAAAGTCTTGCGTAAAGCTGCAAGGCCAGGGAATAGCACTGTCATGCATAATGTTTGGGAACCTTGGGGATCAGTAACATCCTAAGCTTAAAGCTCCCAGGAGAAGATGAAACCACCCTCTCCTGGAACAACCACCACAATTATTAGTTTCTGCTTGCTCTAAGGAGGGCACTCCACAACATCCTTGAGCTCCTTGTGGACTTGCATTCCCATGGGTGTCCTCGGCCCGCAGTAGCTGGGGACAGTGGAGGAAATGGGAGAGGACTGAAGCAATTTGTCTTATCCTCTATAGGAGCTGAACACAAAGGATTGAGTGCACGGGTGCAGGATGTAGAGCACATCAGGACCTGAACACTGGAAGGTGTTGAAGGAGTTCAGTGTGTGTCTGTGCCATGTGAGCTAGGCTTCACTTGCTGAGGAAACTACTACAGCAGAAAGCATAGGTGCTACTTTAGCTTCTTTGAGGTATATGATTTACCTTCCAAAATCTCTGCTTTCAAAGTGAGCAATACATGTCATTAGAGCATTTCTTATGTGGTTTAACAATCGACTAACTGACAAAACAGTCATCAGCAGGGAATAATCATGTAATGATGCTCTTTCTGGGGGGTCCCATTCCTTTACTAGTTGGTATTATTCAACACTGATTTGGGAAAGACACCTAAAATTGTTAAGAAATTCAGAATTAACACAGAAATTGGAATAATGGTATGTAATGAGGATGGCAGATCACCGATACAGAACAGCTAGGTTTGAGTTGATGTAAAGCACAAATATAGACACCAGGATCATCTAGATGGCTTTACTGAGGAGGTCTTTCCATCTGCCACCCAGACCCAACAGCGGAACAAAGTGAAGTGTCTCATTGTAACAGTCTACTGTGCATTGCTGTGCCTGCTGGGGAGTCAAGAGCATCTAGGAAGCTTGCTTTGCAGCTACTGCCACTCCATGTTTCCAACCTGAGAGCTCCCAGCTCCTCAGGGTTCTGAACTCACCCCAAATTGCAGGTATGGAAAGATTTTTGTCTGAACTGTTTCCAGAGGAGCAGTACCCTCCTGCTCACAGGAGTTATCCATCATCTCTCAGCACCAGCCAGGCTAAATGAACCGAATTCATCCTAGTGAGGAATTCAGTTCTTGATTACAAAATTGGAAACACAGTGGGAGTCCTCTGATGCTGGTGGACTAAAATGTAGTCAGGCTGGCTCAGTGAGTTCTCTGACCTCCTTCACTGTCTGCAGAGAGAGAAGAGACCCCTCCAGAAAGCATCCTGCCCAACCTTAGACATCAATCTTAGGATAGGGTGGGCTGCTTTGGAAACACTTCTCTCTCTCCCCTGACTCTACAGAGGGAATCCAGACAGCTCAAATGAGACATGCAGCTTTTCAATAGTGAAAATGAATCCAGTTCAAATGGTGAAATCAATCTCACTCGAAAGTAAGGAGGTGAAATGGAGTGTGAGTCCATTCACCCATGGCTGTGGCAAGAGATGATTTAGATGGGGATGAGGTGATCCCTGAGCCCTGGCCTCCTGCCAGATTCTGTCTTTCCCTTTGCCTCTGTTTGAGATGGAGTCATTCTCCTCTCAGCTCTCTCCCTGTTTACCATATTTCCCAATATTTTATCAAACAGGGATTTAATGCCACAAGTCCCTCCATCCTTTGCTCTCTAGTCTGTAGGGCTTTGTCCTCCTTTGTTTCAGGGAGCTCTGTTATGAAACACAAATATGGCAAATGAGTGTTCGGTCCTCTGTGGATTTGATGCCTTTACCCTGCTACACAAATAGTGCCCTCCCCTTTGTGTTAACCAGCCTTTCCTGGGACTCGAAATGTTCTGGGGCTGCTAAAAAGCTTTATCAGTTTTGTAAGCATAAAAAGCATAAACTGCTCATTAGCTCTTCCATGGAATGTTACACACAAAATAACATTAACATTAGGGGTATCACACCGGACAGGCTGAGTGAGGTGCTGCTGCTGCAGCTCCATGCTCCAGCTCCAACCATCAGCAAGGCTCAGCATGGATTCCCAGTAGGCACATGAACATAAACACATGTATAGCACATATATGTACACACACACACACACATATATATAAGAACATGTGTACATATTCCCCTAAATCCCAGTTGTTGGCACCTGGACATATGAGACCCTGAGGCCACAGCCTCACAACAGTTGCTGGTACAGCTTTCGCTTCTCAAAATAAAGTCCTAACCCAGGATATGAGTTAGAAATAGCATTTTATACAAAACCAGGACAGACTGCACTGATCAGGTGCAGGATATGGCCAGACAAGCATACAGACCAGCCCTCTGTTTATACATGACCAGGCTTTTTTATTCCCTTATTCCTCTATTTTTCCAGATTTTTTCCTCCTCAAATCACGCAGATACCCCCTTTCCCCCACCTTTGGTTCCTCCCCAAATGCCACATAATTAGTTGCCTGTCCAAATGCTCTTCCCCTTCATACCATGGTGCCTCCCACCCCCTCAGTCCCAAAGGTGCTTTGGCGTTGACTTATCGTGGTGGGTTTCATGCCTGGACCATAGGGCTGAGACAGCCCTGTGAGGGGCCCAGAGATGGTGTCCCATCCCCTAAGCCCATCATTTATGTTCCTGCCTTCCTCCCCCTGTGCTCCTCTGCGTTTGTGGACATGAGCCTCATGGGCTAGTGGCTCTTATGATGGCCTGGGAGCAGCTGTGAGTGTTACTGGTGTTATTTGGGCTCCCCCCCACTGCTTTGTCTTTTTGTGTCCTTTTCTGGGGGTGCAGATGAGGTTTTATCACCTAAGCCAATGACTACCATGAAGTATAATCTTGGCATCAAAACACGTTTTCCCTTCCACCCTCAGTTACCTTCTGTCAGTTTTTAAATGATGCTCTTTTTAGATGGTACAGCTCCCTTTACCCTGCTGTAAAAATGGAAGTTTTTTGCCTGTGCTCCTCACAGAATCATGCATCCATTCTGTGCAATTCTCATTGGATACCTTGCAACAGATTTTCTGTTGGTTGTGACCTGCTTAACCTTTAATTCCTCCTTTTAAATCTTTTAACCTTTTTTTCCAGCTCTGATACAGTTGTGAAAGATGGTGAGGAAGGTGGAAATTGGGCCCTCCATGCCCTTTGAATTCACCTTCTTCTCTGCAGAAGGAATGCGGAGGTACAGCTGATCTGGTGGGGCTTCTTATGGGAGTCATTATTGTTGCTCAACTAGAGATGATGAGGAAGCTGAAGCAAGTCATGTGTAAGGAGGCAATCTATTTTTATACAAAAATATCTATTACTGTGTGCTTAAACTAACCCCTTATCATTTATGTTCTGTTAAATGAAGGAGATAGTTCTGGGAGAAAGGGGCAGGCAGAAACACTGGAAGGTTTGAGGTCTGGAAGGGCAAATCTTGTTCTTAGATTTCTGAAATGGGTATCTGCAGAGCAAGGTCTGAGAAATGGAGCAGGGCTCCTAAAAGCAGCTTAGTGCAGCCGTTTTGGTTCTGGTACATCAGCGTGAACTGGAAAGGCTTCAGGACTGCTCCGCCTCCTGCAGCTCATCCCAGGGAGGGCATTTGGAAAGTGTCGCCTCAGCGCCAGGTCTGGAGGGTGCCAATGGGAAAGGGCGCAGGGGCAACACAGCATAGTCAGGAGTGTGTCATGTCTCTAGCTATGCCCCTGCCCATTGCCCAGGGGCTTTTCTCACTGACAGGAGATCCAGCAGGCAGAAACCTGCCCTCTCTGTATGTTTGCCACCAACGGGCTGCTCCTCTACAGCTGCAGGGCCAGGGGGTGCCTGCCTCTGAGCCATAAATACCCAGCTCCTCTGCCCACACTTGTCTTTTCCTTTTAACTTGTTCTCTTTCTTTACCTTTGCCTACCTCTTGCCTGACCTTGCTGCTTTTATTTCTGCAGTAGCTGATGTTAAATGTTAATAATTCCAAGTGGCAAACAATCACTGGCCCATATCCAAAGACTTGCTGCTTATTTAAAGTGTCAGGGTGAAACAGTACCAGGGAAATCAGGCAGTGATGCGATGGCATCTTTAACAATTCCACAACCTGATACATTCCCACAGAGTTACCACTACCTCTTTCCGCATCATTTGGCTGAAGTGTAAGCAGCCCAGCATATAATAGTGTACCTACCTGAATGATGTGTTTAATAGGAAGTGTGCAGCCAGGAGACAAAAACCAACCATTGACTCTATAAATTATTAAATTTAAAAAGGGAATGAGATATCTTTGGCCAGAAATAAGCAAAATGCCTTTTTACAAGCTTTCTGCTGGAATCTCCTGGTGTGCTCACAACTCACTGACACCCTGCCTTGAATTGTTGCTTCAATTCCTGTTTGGGTTGTCACAACTCTCAATTATTTTAAAAAAGGACTGAAAAGAGATTTATATTTCCCAGATTTTATTAGACATTTAAAAAAAAGAAGCCTGAGCTGCAGCAGTTAAATAATTTATGATCTTTGCTGGAAGGGTAAGAAGACCTACAATAGAAATAAAATACATGTATTGGAAAGAAATGGTTTGAATCTTATTGTTTTTCTTGCCCACTGGTTTTGCTGAATGCAATTTTAAGATATATCTTCAACAAAGAAGTTTCTTCCCCATCACACAGCTACTTATTATTATCAAATTCAAACCACCAATTCATAAAAGACCTGTCTCAATGGAGTTGATCTCTGCTTTGATTTCACGGTGATAAAGCAAAGCTAGAAAGCAGGCGGTGAGTGTACTTTCTTGCATGAAGAGGTATTTATTGTAGGTAGTGTACTTAAGCATTAAGCAGTGATGTTCCCTTTTCACGCAACTTTGAAAATCAATATGTTCCCCTCCAGTTCCTCTGATACTGTCATTAGCTATCCTTCAGAAAAGGCACTCTTAAACAGCCTTTATGCATTGCTTTGCTTTAGTGGGCCTAACTGTCTCATATCCCCTAGTCTTGCTGCTGATCCATGGAGGATTTCAGTAAGGAAGTGAATTGTTTTGGACTTCTGCAAAAGGCTGCTGTAAGTGTCAGGGGAGCTCTTCAACCTGACCTAAGATTCTTTCAGGGGCTGAATTCCCAAGTATAATACAAGTTTAGCACCTGACTAGTACTATTAAGATCTGAAGATCAACGCCCAGCCCACAGATACCCACACAGGAGTTTTATTCCTGCTGTAGTCGTGAAAGCACAAGTACAGCTAAGAGAACACAGATATATCTGGTGGGTTATTCTGCCAGACATGGTGGAAAGCACCATGTAGAATAAATGTCCATAATAAGCAAATGTTCAATAGTATGCCACAAACCTACATTTTTCCTGCCCACAGGCCTTAGTGTCCAGTTTAATTTGTGAACAGGAATAATTTATTCCTCCCAAATACATATTCAGTCTCTCATTCTTGTTAACACTTCTCATTTTCCATCTCCCCTTGATAAATTCTTAGTCTTTGATCTCTGATCTTTTATAGCAATGAGTTCCACAGTTAATTATCTATTGGAGAAACCAATTACAATAAACCAAACACAAACCAGTCCTTGCTTCTGCCCTGTCTTCTTCATTAGTCTTTAATCTGATGTGTCAATAAAGTCTAATTCTGTACAAGCCAGAGTCAAGATTCTGAGTACACCCAATTGTCCTCCAGTTTGCTTTATGTGATGGTCCCTGATTTCATCTCCTTCTAGACATGTCATGAAAACCTTGTTGCTGATTTCCAAGTCTCTAATCATTGTTAGCTGCTCCTGCAGCCTCCTCTATTCTTACCATATCTTTTATAACCTTGCTTTCAAGCAGAGTTCAAGGTGAGGTTGCCTTCCTTGTAGATGCATTGTCATTGTTAAAGTAGTATTTTCTTAAAGGTTTGGTGTTTCTTCCTCCCCCACAACTTCCTATGACACTAAAATGATGCACAGATCATAGTGTCAAAGACTTACAGGAGCCTCAGGAGATCATTTGATTTACCACTTGAGCTGAAGCACAGCCAGGAATCAGCCCTTAATAGATGTTTTAGTATGGCTCTCTCCTGCAATTGTGCCAATATAATTGTCCCTAGCCTGTTCCTGTGCTTCTGTCTCTTGATGGGCAGTGGGTTTTTCTTACTATATCACTGAACCATTTTTCAAGCAAAACCAGGTGTTCATTTTTTGCTCCTTCACCCTGTACAAGATGGAAAGCAGGCTGCTATTGCTCTTTGTAACTACTGCTGTGTGTCTTCTCTCGCTTCCCTTCTTTTCTAGAAGAGAAAATCTATCAATGCCTTCAATTTACAGATTTATCCACATGTGACCTTTTTTGCTGGTTTCCCTCCAAGCTACCAGCATGGTTATTAATGTCCGTTGACAGGAAAAGCCATGGCACTTAGCTAATAACCTCCCAGTTCTAACTGCCTTCTGCTACTGCATCCCATAGTCAGGTTTAGGTTTCTGAATGAGGCATTGCACCACTGGCTTATACAGAGTTTGTGGTAGACTTTGAGCTTAGGTTTTGCTGTATCACCATTAACAAGATATTCTCCGTATTGTACGTCTGATTTCTCCTTTGTCAATATGCATGTGCATGAAACTTGGCTTCAGTAATGGAGTTTTCCACTTCTATGTTCCTGGCAGCTCATTTGTATCTTGCTACTGCAGATTGCTTCCCCCCCAGATATACTGATATGACTGCTTGTGGAGTTGTGCTGTGAACCAGAGCAGACAACTGAACCAGGTTAGATGTAACACTTTATAAATAAGGAAGATGTATTTTTATTCTGGGTTGTCTCAGGGAGCTGTTTTGCAATGCAGCCCCACAAACAGTTGATCATCACACCTAAAAGGGCAACAAACTTCAACTAAGGCAGAAATGAGCAGATTGGAGGTGGGGAGAGGGATAGAAAATTCTTAGATCGGCTTTGATGGCAAGGGTAACCTCACCTGCCTGAGTCCAAGACTGAGCTGTTTGCATTTGTCTCTGTTGAACTTGAGTGTGTTTATTTTGGGTCATGCTTCAAATTCATTAAGATCATGTTCAGTTCTGATCCCATCCTCCACAGTACTTTGAAATTTTCCCAGTGTTTGTGTCTCAGAACCCACCCTGCTCCAATTCCTGTTTGTTGCCTCCCCTCTGAAGTGTTGAGAGATGCTGTGAGTGAACTCCATGGAAAGCTGAGAACACACCAGAGGTCACAGCCCTAAAAAGAGTTGTGCAGCTCATATTTTTGTACTGTGAAATGTTTGGTGTATTTATAAAGCTCACAAGGTGTTAAGGTTATAGTCATCTGCAAAAGCAGGCAGTGAACACTTCATACTGAAATGCTAGGGCTTCCTGCCAAAAACATGGGTAGAAGTGGTACCCTGATGTGATGGAGATGCCCCGAGAAGATGTAGGACACGAGCTGAGGCAATGGCATCACTGGAGTTCTGGAAGAAACATGTTAGGCATGGCTCTTCATACATCGGGGAAGGATTCACATACAACTCCTCCAGCTCATCCCCAGGCCTATTTTTCTAGAAAATACATTTTCTTAAGAATAAAGGAATAAAACTTAATGGAGTATCTAAGGAAGGGAAAGAGTGTAATCATGGGGATGGGCCAGTTGGGCACTATTGCCATGTGAGAGTTCCCTACAGTGTTAAACCCTACCATTCATTGTAAGTGAGCTGGAAAAAAATAGATGTTTCCCTTGTAGGTCGATGCAAATTCAATTGCTTTGTGGTTTATTTCACTGCTCATCTTTCCTGTTTCCAAATTCAGTGAATACTCCTGTGAACCTTGGCCTGACATTGGATACGTTTGCTGTGTTAGAAGTCTCTTAGCCTTTTGATATTGCTACTGCTGAAACAGGAGCCTGGAAAGGGAAAGGCTGCAAAAGGCACATGCACTCCAGAGATGGCCACAAGAAAGGGGTCAGGGAGCTACAGGGAAAAGAGGTTTGTTTTGCCAATCTGTAGAGGGTCAGTACAAGGTCTGGGTAGATAACTGCCGGCTTTGGGGAGGGCATGAGCACAGATCAGCTCTGCTTCAGATGAGCACCAAGGGTCCATCTCACCTGTGAAGGCGCCTCCTGAGCTGCCAGAATGTTGTGCAAATTTTAGTGTAAGAGCAATAAGAGAATATGCTGAACAGGTTGCAGCACAAGGCAGAGCTCCAGTTGGAAAAGCCTCCAAAGTGGGCTGTGAACCACGCAGGGCTAATGCCCAAGTAATGTTTTCAGGGCTCTTTTTTTCCTGCAGACCATATTTCCCAAATATGCTTGCAAGGCTGCCGTTTGATACTATGTCATAAGCCTTCACAGAGCCAAGATATATCACATCTACCACTTCCCACGTCCACTAGACCAGTTACGCTGACAAGGAGAAGAGATCAGTTTGCTTCGACATGAATTGTTTATGTCAAATCCATGTAGGCTCTTCCATTATTACCTCATTATCCCCCATGTTCTTATGAACCGCTGCTTAAGTGCTTGCTCCAGTGTTTTTGCAAGTACTGGAATTAGAATGACCAGTCTGTATTTCCCCAAGTTCCTCAATTACTCCTGTTTAATGGCAGATGTTATACGTCCTCCTTCTTCAGACTTCTAGGATGTCATTCTTCCTCAATGGGCTCTCACATGGAGGTAAAGGTGAATGACCCTGTGACTGCTGAGCATGCTCCTATCAGCAGGCTGGAATAAACTCCTATTTTCTTTTTTCCTCTCCAAAAGCTAATTGCATTAATAATTGGTAAAAACCATCCATTTTATTTTGAAGTGAGGGATGCACTGAATACTGAAGCTTTCTCCATATCATCTATTATTTACTCTGTGTGGAATTATCCAAGGATTTATTTCCTTTGTCTCTTCCTTAAATATTTATTTTCTTGCTACTTGTTCGTCCCTTACTATATTATAATTCATTCTCTTCTCTTGCATACTGGCCTTCTGCTAACACATTTTCACAGTTAGTTTCCAGTCATGATATATTTCCTTTTATGTTTCCAAGTCACTTGAAATTACCCAGTGCATCCACACGTTTTGTCTATCGCTTTTTTTCCCTCCTGCATTATGGCCATTTTTCAGTCCTTTTTCTGTAAGGACCTGGTCTCCTTCATGCCTTTTTTTTTTGCTTCTACTCTTTTCCATGAAATCATATTTACCAACTTTCTTGACTGACTTCCTTGGAGTTTCCATTCCCAAGTGCCTTTTAAGCATAGTTAAGGGTTAAGCATAGTGTTTATATATACTATATAATACATAGTTCCCTATGGTGAGATCCTAAATCATACAGAAGAGTCTAAAATGTCATATGTGAAGGTTATTTGAAAACAACTTAAAATGACAAATGTTTGTAAAGAGTAAGATATGCCGTGGTGGAAGTAAAGGGCCTTGCAAACAAAACTACCCTTTACACTGTGCATTGCAGGTGGGTCCTTCCTAGATCCTACTTCCTATCACTCCAGAAACAACTTCTCCAACTGTAACAGTCACAGCTCCCACTGGGTCCCTATGAGAAGTCATCTCCATTTCACCAGCTCTGAGGTGCTGTGTGTTTGGTCCTGCAGGATGGAATGTGAATATACAGATCCTCTCAACACCACCACCCCCTTGGTGCTGAATTCTCCTGAGGAGATTACGAGCATGCCAGTGGCTTCTCTTAGGCTGTATTTATCAGAACCAGTGTATTTTCTGTTTCTAAACTGGATGCTGTAAGAGCTACACAAAGAGCACTGGGCTGGAAATAACTAAATGTTGCAACTGGAATGCCTGGAGATTTTGGGAAACTGCCTTCCTCTTCCCTGTTCTTCCTTTGCCAGGTGCTCTGTGATCTGCACATGAGCAGTACCATGATACAAAGCTCATCCCCTTCCTAAAAGTGGGACTTACAGGGAACAGTTTCTTTTCAACGCTTTGGTGTAATGGCTTCAGCAAACCCCTCAATATTTGATTGTTACATATTGTCCTGCTCTATCAGTCGTCTTGACTGACATGCGTTTGAATTGGACTCCTGCTTGCCAAAGTGCTATCTGGGCTCCTGATCTTCATAGCCTCAGTGATTTTGTGCCATCAGCCCATTTCTGGTGGTCACTTCCAGTCACCCAAGCAGCAAAGCTAGTTATTATCTAGTACCTGCCTTTGTTTGGAGTTCATGTGTGAAAGCAGAAGGTGCAGCACCCGTGCTTAATAAATGGGAGGAACAAAGGTAGAGCAGGTCAATCACTTGTGAGTATTTTGTAAAATTATTCCATTAAATCTATTTGTAAGTGCAAAGTTTGTTACGTAAATTGCGCTGTTTAATGATCTGGGCAAAGAACGAACTGACGCTTCAAGACTCTCCATCTAGAAACCATGAGTACAGATTGTGATGAACAGGTAGGCAGGAATCGGGGAATGTGGAAAATGCTAATTCTGAAAAGGACTCAGGTGTCTGATGGAAACGTGCTGAATGTGAACCTCCAGTGCCATACAATGGCAGCATCTACCCAGAGTGTGGATTTATTCTGGAGATACGTTCCTATCTCTGAGTAATTGGAGAAACAGTTGCTGAAGGGTGTACTTCATCTTCTGCGCAGGCTGCCTGTGTGGCTTACATGCTAGAGCTGGTTTTGAGTAGGCATCTTTCAATGATCTCTAGGTTCAAGTTTTGCAGCTTTATATCCATACCTAATAATTTTTCTTGGTTATGCACATCCAGACAGTAGGTGATATCCTTGTGTTAAAAATCGGCTTCCCCTCAGTTTTATCTCTAGACTAAATAGCTGTTAAGTCAGCCTAGTAGCCCCTTAAAGTAGTAAAGAGCTCAAATATGTACAAAGTAGTTTAATGTAACAATCCCTCCTGAAAGGAAGAAAAAACCCCGAGTATGCAACTCTAGCAGTTTCTGTGAGATTTTGATGGACAATTATTTCCCTGTAGCATTCTCAGACTCCTACTTTGTGTTTGAATGGTTTTCCTGGAGACAAGGCATTAGCACAGGATGCTTCTGCTCAGAGCAGTAGCTACTGCAGATGGTAAAGGGGATAAAAAGATAGGAAGATTAGGGATACCTCTCCAATACGTCCTTGTAGACACAAGTGATTTGTAGTACAGGGACCTTAAGGGACAGAATGGTTTAGTTGTATCTAATGGTTTTGGGTATCTTTTTCATCCATGGCTTTGCTTATTTTTTTGAAGATTCACATTGAGTTTTAGTCTCCTCATCATTCAGTGATGGAGGATCCATAGATTATCTTCTGATGGTTTTGGGTCTGCCACCAGTATTGCAGCTCACTGCCCCTTTTTTCTCATACTGAAGAGCTCTCCATTTACCCTCTCAAGTCTCCTCCCAAATCTGCACTATTTACCCCCTCATATTTTTTTTCTAAATGAAGGGATCTACTGTACTCTTTATTTCCAGACTCCTGGTCACACATTATCTTCTCTGAACCTTTTCCAGCATTACATTAGCCTTTCTGAGGACAACTCAGTGTTCAGGATGAAGATACACCAGGGATTTATACAGTGGCATGACTCTGGTTTTGGTTTTGCCTCTTTTCCTTTCTTAGTACCTTCCAGCATCAATTTCCGTTCTCTCTGATTGAGTTGATATTTCCATAGGACCATCTGTCATAAAACTATAAATCTCTTTCCATCCACTGACTTCAAGAACTGTTTCATGAGCAGTAATAGCTAGCTCAGAACCTATCATTATGGATGTAAATGTGGGTCTCTTTTCCCTAAGTTGCATAATTCTGTGTTTACCTATGCCAAATTTCAACCGTCATTTTCTCATCTAGTCTGTGTTGGCAGATTTATCTGTGATGTTTTGCAGTCACCCCTCTTTTCAATCCTAAATCACTTAATGTTGTCAGCACTATCATCACACTATTCATGCTCCTTTCAGATCATACACAAGTACCCTGAGCCACTGCTCCCACTATTGATATGTTATTTTCTGATCTTTTAAGCAGCTATCTGTTTATGCCAGAACATATTTTATCCCAAGGTGGCTGCGGTGCTTCAGCTATCTCTGATGAGGATCCCTCTTGGAAGGGCTGTGGAAGTCCAAGGAGAGTGTTGTTAGGTCTTTGTCACTCCACATTTGTTTTTTGAGATGTTTGGTTTTGTTTTTTTTCTGTTTTAAATCCTCATTAATAATCAAGGTGTACTTTTTTCTTTGCTGTTTCTTCCACACTATAATAACCTGTAGGTCCATTTATCCCATTCCTTAGAACAGTTTTGGCTGGACACTTTTTTAGGAGCTGGATCGTATTTACTGCTTTCCAGTTCCCTGTTACTGAGCAAATTTTAAAGGCATAAGTTATACATTCCTATTGATTGCTCAGCTTTCAGCCTTGGTTTCCTCTCGAAGTTGTGGGTTGAAAAAGGATTTAACCCTAGGCTTCAGATGTTGATACACTGTCATCTGGAGTCTGTTCACATTATGAGGGTGCTGCAGCATAATTTGACTTCCCCGTAAGAAGACCAGATACCACTCTTTGCATTTCCTGTATCTGACATCATTCTTTCAGACCCTGTTCTACAGGACTATTTAGTTTGTGGATCCAGATTTCTTTAAATTATAATCCTATATAAAGTATTAATCTTCATATGCTTAATTTGTGCTCCTATGGTCATTATAAGGTAGGACGTATACAATATGTGCAATACTATCAGAGGTCTAAACCAGCCTACAGCAACTTTTGATTGAAACTATTTCTTTCAGTATGCATATAGGCATATAGGCCGTGCTTTAGGGTTTGGAGCTGGGTGGGTTTTGTTTTCCTTTCTTTAAAGAAAGGACTGATCCTATCTGTGCATGTTCTTTGTTTTTTTACACAGCTGTGGGGTGTGGTTTGCTTGCTTGGGTTTGGGTTTTCTTGTTTTGTTTTTCATTTATCATTTCTAGGTTTTCGTTTACTCCTTTTTTTTTATTATTTCTAGGGAATCTTTTCCTCCTATATGAAGATCTAGTGTTTGCACTAGGGAAGAGAAAAAAAACCCCAAATATTATCTTCTTCAGGTAGCTCACAGACATCTGTGTCAGGAATGATGTACGAACTGAATGTTAAGAGCCTGTGTTTAATAGACAAATCTTTCTCTTAAATCTAGGGCTGTGTTGTGGTTTAAGCCCAGCCGTAACTCACGCAGCTGCTTGCTCACTCCCCTCCTTCCTCCACCCGCTCCCCGGGCAATGGGGAGGAGAATTGGAAGAATGTAACTCCCATGGGTTGAGATAAGAACAGTCCCGTAACTAAGGTATAACACAAATCACTGCTGCTGCCACCAATAATGATAATGATAAGGGAAATATGAGGGAAGAGAATACAACCGCTCATCACCCGCCGACCGATACCCAGCCCGACCGAGCAGTGAACTAACTCTTCTGGGTTCCTGCTCCTCGTTTTTACATCTTAGGCATGAGGTGCTGTGGTATGGAATACCTCTTTGGTCGGTTTGGGTCAGGTGTCCTCTCTCTGCTTCCTCCTGGCTTCCCCTCCTCCCTGGCAGAGCATGAGGCTGAGAAAGTCCTTGGTCAGAGTAAACATTACTGAGCAGCAGCTAAAAACATTGGTTTTTAGTTCTGTTCCTAAGCCAAAAGTCAAAACCACAGCACTACACCAGCTACTAAGAAGGAGGAAAATAATTGCTACTGCTGAACCCAGGACAATGGTAACTCAGGTATCACATTCATGTGCACACCTGGGCCTAGCCATGCTGAAGATGATGTGAGAGTCACTATATGCAGCTGACTTTTGGTACCTTCAAGAGATATACTTTTTTACTGTGCAGAATATCTATACTTAGCTCTTTTCAAGCTACTCACCATCTGATAACCAGATTTCCCTTTTTCAGTTAAGTGTACACTTCTAAACAAATCTCGAGCTTTTGATCTTACAAAATGAAAAGTAGTTCATCTTCACTTTTGTAGCTTAATCGCCTGATAAAAAGAGAACTTCTATGAGTCTCTCCCGGTTGTCTGTTCAGTACTGGAACACTCCAGCCCTTCACCTACTGAGGTGCTCTCTCTCTCCTTTCAGAACCATTTCTTCCACTCTTTTCCTTCAGAATGCAGTCAGCTATTTCAGCATTACATCTGCTTGGTGCTGTGTAGTGTTCTTGGACAGTGATTAATGAGAACTCTGAGTCTGAGCTTATAATTAGGGTGAAAAACTTGTAACCTAATGAAAATTATTGAAAAGATATCAGGAGCAGAGGATCTACCCATCTCATGAACCGAGTTGCTACATCAACTTATTCAAAGAGGACATTTCCAAGATTCTGAAAAGACTACTTTTTTATATAGCATTGTGCTTGCCTCTTCTCATCTACCTGAAAGCTTGAACTGTGGAAGACAAGCCAAAGATCATGGAGGCTTGCTCCAGTCTCATGCCTCAGGTCCCTACAGAGGGAGTAAGGTGGCACATTGATAGGAATGCCTTACTTGTTCTCATCCCTCCACGTACAGGTTGTCTGGACCTGCACAGATGCATCAGTTTTAATGCTGATAGAGAGCTCTCTTTGATTATAATGGAAGGTAAAACTTTCACTGGCCTTTCTGGGTAGCTGTTGGTGCTTTGACACACAAATAGTTTAAGACAAAAGTGATATTTGTAGGCTTGATTCAGCATGAAGTTGCAGGGTGATTGTCTGATCAATTGATATTTTGTGTATGCATCTGTAAGGGTAAATTGAAAAGCTGCTCAAGGGCTCCTGTCTGTTGGGAACACAGGCCTGCCATAATCATCATAGTCACCTACCTCCTAGCTACCAGTGAGCAGGTGGGAGTGCCAGATACCACCCTTTGCTAGATCACCTAGGGAAGGTTAAGAATTAGTTGTCACTGTGACAAAATGCAATATCCAGCTGTTGAAAAGAGAACAATATCCCAATATGTCAAATATGTCCCAAGTTTAATGATCAGAATGGTGCCAGGATGTCTTCCAGGAGTACTGCATGGTTTTCAGAGGGAGGATCAAACTTTGATAGTGATTTTTCTGCCATGATTATGTAGGATATGATGGAAAAGAGAAACTGTCCTGCTTCAGCCTTTAGCTATTCCTTACCTGGAAAGCAGCTATGGAGGATCTTCTACTCCAG
The DNA here is from genome assembly GCA_025448015.1 of Bolborhynchus lineola. NCBI lineage: Eukaryota > Metazoa > Chordata > Aves > Psittaciformes > Psittacidae > Bolborhynchus > Bolborhynchus lineola. The sequence goes on from JAOEHX010041135.1 coordinate 58,995, forward strand.
AAAGAACTTTTCACCAAAGTCAGACCCTGGGCCTGACAGACTTAGACTGTTCCTACTTTCCTCTGAGGTGCTCTGAAGAGTATGTTAGCAAGGAAGGAACAGACTAGCACTTGCTGCCCCCAGAGACAATGTTTGAGCTAATTGATGTTTAAGGAAATTCTTTCCATTTTAGCCATGGAATTAATTTTTGGTTAAGATTACTGAATAAATGGACACAGAATAGCCTGTGTGGTATTAAGAAGATTCTAAATGAAGAAACCAATTCATTTCATTATTGATAACAAAGTCATCTTCCCCAGAATAGCAAATGAGGTAAGATTGGCACTTTAAGATAAGGCCCTGATTATTGGCTGTGGATTCTATTACATTCTATTATTTCTCCAAGATAAAACTTTAAATCACCCTTCTTAAATGCAGACATTTGGTGGTTATTCCTTCCACAGAACAATTTTATGTTGTATTTCTAGCTTTTCCATTCTCATTTATTTTTATATTGTGTTTCAATTAATACAGTACAGAAGCTAAATTCTTTAGCTAAGCATTGTGGTCTAACAAACTGTTGAAAGAACTTAAAGTAATGAGTAAATATTAAATAGAACTAAGACAATTTGTAATCCGTTGTTACTGATATTTACACCAATGGCTGCTGGTGAGGAAGGAGGTAGAAGAGGTACTGGTCAGCCAAGTGGGCAAGCAAAGCAATGTGGGAGGACTGAGTGGATCAAGCAGGAGAGCTGGCATGTGCTTTGGGATGGCTGCAGCTGCTCTGCTCCCGGAAGTTTTAGGCTAAGTTCTTACCTCACTGGGAGAGAGAAAATGCAGGGAAGATAAAGTTACAGCGGCAGGAAACAGAAATAAAGTTAGAGGGAGTCAAGAACGGAGTTTATGGGAAGGAACTGGAATGAAGAGAAAATCCAGGAAAACTGGAAAAGCTGAGGAAAGGAAAGAGTGGTGAAGAGAAGGTATCCCATGGAGACTTGGCAGCTCTGCCTCACAGTACTGCAGGAGGGAGCATCAGGAAACTGGAAAGCCAGTGGTGAACTCTACTGGAATTGCACCACGGGGAAAGAGCAGATGCTTGTGAGGTGGAGAACTGGAAAGCAGTGGCAGAGGGTTTGGGGTTTGAGGCAGGTTAGGGTGAAATGTGCAGCAGTGATGGGCCCAATCTAGCTCCTTGTAATGTTTTGTGAACCGTCTTCCTGATGGTAGTCTCATGTCAGCATTAGTCTTTTAAAACACCCTGAACAAAAGCTGTGTAGGTTGAATGACAGCAGCCTGCCCCCGCTAGTAACAGCTCCTTCTAATGTCATAGAAGAGAGGTCTTCCTACTATAGGGGAACCTCAGAGATAAACTTGATTACTGTGTCATATGAGCACCCCAAGCTGCTCCTTTGTGTCCTTCATAACTTGCATAAGGTTTACCTTGCAACAGGCTGCATATGAACACAGCTGAATGCCTCCTAGATGAACTTCTCTAGCTCACTATATTAATGCAAACAGCTCAATATTTGTGTTTATCCCACTAATGAAACAGAGACCTGGGATCCCTGGTGTCCATTCTGGCCATCGGATCCTTCCTCGTTCACCCATGCTGCAGGAGGACAGATTACGTATTGTGTTGTTCATGTATTGCCAGCCAGGAGATCCAAGGGACTCAATTAAATGGTGATTTATATAGAAGTGCATAAAGATCTCTTCAGATTGCAGACACCTCCTTAGCAAGTTTCTGTTTAATTAGCAGCTGTTTAATAAAGTTTTTCTCATTGGCAAATCCCCTTTTTGCTTAACCCACTCCTCCATGATCCACTTCAACCCATTTAGCCCTTGATCTATAACGAGCACTTTTAGCACTTTCTGGAAATAATTAATCCAATTTGGATTAGAGGGATTATAGATGGTTTTAATCCTCACTTGATAACACTTCATTCTTATTTGGCACTTTGAATTTTACCCAGTATTATGAGATACAGGATGCAAATCAGGAATGTCTCATTCTAAACGCTCCTACATGATTCAGAGAATTGCTGCTCTTGTTGCAGAGTTAGGGACAGTAAGAAATTCTATTCCTTGCATGAACAGGATGACATTTATTACACAAAAAATGTCCACACCAAAGGAGCAAATGGTGGAAATTTATGTTCAGAGGCTGCAGCATAAAAAAAGAAAAAGCAAAAAAGAAGAGAGATGTGAACCTTAACAAAAGCTTTATGGGCCACATTATCAAAAGTTACATTTCAGAACAGCTGAATGAATGTTTCAAAGCTATGATCCCAAATCTGCACTCTAACTCTGAAATGCTGGTTCTCTTAAGTCATAACCTATTTAATAGCATTTGTGTAACTTCCTCCTCCTGCCTCCCAGGGCCTGGCTAACTTGCATAAACACCCATAGTGCTGATGACCTGTGCAAGAAGAGAGCTTGCTATTCCTACTTTGCTTTCAGTCCACATGCCCCAAAAGTTAACTGACCCACGGGGGCCTTGCAACCCACAACTAAATCACAATTCAACTTGCAGTAGTCCTGAGCAAAGCAGGGTCTAAGAATGGCTCCTTGAGATAATGGCTCCTTGTAGGTCTCTGAGAAAGACCTACAGTGATCTAAGAAGTGGTCTGATGAAGGAACCAGGTGATAACCACAGAAGGCCTAGTTTATAAAAAGCCTTATTCTTGCAAATACTTACCCTGGAGTGAGATGGGTAGAACATAGACGTGCCTGCATTCCTGCATGCATCTGGAGTACTGTTTTAGCAATGCACTCCTGCATTACAAAGTTGAGAGTGCCAGAAAATCGTCCAAGGAAACAAAACCATAAACCCACTGAAAAGGGATTGATGTGACAGCATTAAACTTGGTAAATGTATTTTAGTTTTCATTTCTGGAGAACGGAAGCTCTGCTTGAATCAATTAGAATCAGCCCCAGGCAAATCTGAAGATTGATTAATGAAGGACCTTTGCCTGCTTGGATCATTGTGGTTGATTGGAAATGGTGGGGAAGTTTGTTTCCAAAGCAGAAGCAGGGCAAACATATGTAATGCATGGGAACCTGGCTGGGAGTGGATTCCTTCTCATGACTGAGAGACATAACAGAGGATGTTGTTTGCCACAGTGTATTCAGTAGAGTATATATGTTTGTGTTCATCATGACTGCTTGTTGGAGAGAGACAGGAAAACATGAGAGTGCAGGTGTTCTGTGACCTTCATACTTGGCTGCACTGGGGCACCTCTCAGAGTGGGCAACGGTGAGATTATGAGAAATTCCATGGTCCCATGAGTAAACAATTAGAGAGCTGGTATAAAACCAGTTGTTTTGATAAAGGTATAAAAGCAGGACCCTTCTGTGGCCATGAGAGAAGCCTCACCTAAGGGTGGACGCATCGTGTACGAATTTTCCCAATTACGTGAGACTCCTGGCATCAGCTGCAATGGAGCTTCCCAGCTGGCAGTGTGGGCCTAGATGATTCAGTGGTAATTGGTGATGTACTTCTTCTTAATCTCTATTCTCTCTAAACAGTAAAGATTTAATGCATTGCTAAATTTCTTTGGTACTTTGCTTATATATCTGTATCTCTGATACTCTTTATTATACTTATTCACTATATATATAGATATTAATCTATTTCATAGAATCATAGAATCATAGAATCATAGAATAGTCAGGGTTGGAAAGGACCATAAGATCACATGGTTAAAACCCCCCTTCAATGGGCAGGGACACCTCCCACTAAACCATGCCACCCAAGGCTATGTCCAACCTGGGCATGAACACTGCCAGCGATGGAGCATTCAAAACTTCCCTGGGCAACCCATCCAGTGCCTCACCAGTAAAGAACTTCTTTCCACCCTCACAGTAAAGAACTTCTTCCTCATATCCAATCTAAACTTCCTCTGTTTAAGTTTGAACCCGTTACCCCTTCTCCTATCACTACAGTCGCTAATGAAGAGCCCCTCCCCAGCATCCCTATAGGCCCCCTTCAGACACTGGAAGGCTGCTCTGAGGTCTCCACGCAGCCTTCTCTTCTC